>VUQS01076235.1:45623-58376 GCA_015108495.1 Heterochromis multidens
TGAAAAAGAAAAAGTAAAAAAAAAAAAAAAAAAAAAACACTTGACAAACCTGAAAAACTATGTGGGGTATATATCATGTTTGATGCTGAAACTGCATCTGGTGCTCAGTGGTCTTGATCCAGAGAAGATAGGGCCACCTTAGACTGTTTCCTCTTTCTATGCAAGTCTAGCTCAAGCTTTCAGTACAATGTAAAAATCTAGGATAACACGTTTCAAGTCGTTCCCCCTTAGGGATAGTCTTTGTTAGCTCTCATGGAAACTAGTTCATAAAATACATAAGATTGTTGCTGTGAGTGAAAACTCTGCAGGCCATGCTTCAGTCTTCTCTTTAACCCAAAGTGCATGCACTGTAAATGAGTCACACGTTTTTACACTATGACAGCAACTTTGTAGAACTTCTTAAGACTTTCTCTGTCTAACAGGCACAATTACAGCTCAAAGTGTGCTGAGTGGAATAGAACTGACAACAAAGGAGCATAGGATCTATCCACACTTGAAGGCTTAAAAGCTAAAAAGAGAAAAGAGAGCAAACAGGGATGTTTTTCCTTGGAATTTATAAAGTAATTCACATGGACATAAATGCATCTTGTTCTTTGATCTCAGGATCCAAAGCACTTTAGCCACTGAAAAAAAAAAATCATTTTTTAAAAGAAGAGATGTCTAGATTGCCTCAAACATTAAAGCAAAATAAATAAATAAAAAATTCAAGACAAGTTTGAATGAGTCTGACTGCGTTGATTGTTTAATGGGACATGAGGCAGGAACTTACGAGAGAAATGCTGCGTTTGAAATGTTTTTAATAATGTATTGATGTACTATGCTGAAGGCCAGATGGCTTTCTCTTTTTGCTGTGTCTTTCTGAATAGAACAAAATGCGGAATGATACAGCAGCTGAATTAGTCAGTTGAATTAAAAAAAAAAGGTCATAATGCTTAGTCAGTGGAATTCTGACTTTAGGAGGAATATTTGATTAACTGTCCCCCTGTTGACATGCTGCTGACATTAGAGAAAAAGGCCCAACAGCACTTTCTCTTTTCAGCACATTCCCTGTACAGATTAGTAATGGCCTATGCAAAGTCCAGTGTTTTTCTGTTCCATAAGATGGTACAATAGAAATTGAATTTCACACAGTTTTAGACTAAATATTAACATAATAGGCATTAGTGTGTTTCAAAACAGTCTTTAGAAAGCCTCAAAGAAGCCTAAATCAACAGACTATTGATTTATGTCAGTGATGTGTGATGACCCTGCTTTTCTGCAGGTAATATGTGAGAATGACATTGTTCAGCACTACCTGCAATGTACAGCAGCCATTTCCTTATGAAAACACAGCATTTTAAAGTCTAGACATTTCGGTCTCTTTGAAGAGAAGCACGTGTGCCAGTCGTTGTTCACCTTGATCACTGGACAAGTTCACCTGTGAGAAAGCAGAGAGCAAATCTCTGTTTCTACACAGATGGGACAAGACAGATGGAGATTTTAACAGGGCAGCGAATGTCCTTGGGCACCGAAGAATTTAAGTCTTGTGGAAGGAAATGTAGGTAACTGCCCAACATTAGGCGAATGACAAATCCTAATATACCCAAAGCACTGGTTTTATTCCACAAGCATTCAGCATTAGTTGTTGTCTACCCTTTAAAATGAAAATGTTAGATCTGAAAGCCAATGCTACCATCACTTCAACATACTTGACAAATCTGACAACCTTGGTTGAAAAAATACACGTAACAAAAAGGTGTTGCCTTATGGAAAGTCAGACATGTGCTTTTTAATATTAGAATTAGAACAGTTATTTAGTAAATTGTTAACTGTTATTGTTAACTTGCCCCATGTCCTTTGCCTGCTGCCAGATGGTCAGCTTTGCATGGTGTTGGAACATCTCGCCAAAGAACTGCAGCTGAAAATAAGCCAGCTGGCTAACACTGACATACAGAACACTAACTCCTTTAAATAAATAAAATGAATAAATAATAAATACATTGTTTAGATGGAAATGATGCAGAACAAATTAGCATTAGTTTATGTGAAGATTTAGTGCCTACAATGCAATAAAATACATGCATCTATAATATTGATGTAAAAATAATGTGCTAACTCTTAATTTAACCTAATGATAAAACAAACAAAAAGAAGTTGAGCCTCACAAGTTAAATTAGTGATGATGTAAATACTTTTTTATATACATGGATTTTCCAACCACACCACTCTAACTCATCATTATGGATATATATAGATATACATTTCAATAGCAGCAAAATCTTAGGTGGGAGACTTCACAAACTGCTGCTTAGTGACTCAGTGGGACGCAGTTCAAGTAACTAAAGAGAATATTAGTAATCAGGCCACTCGCTTGAGATAAATGAATCTGCTATTGACAGTTTTCTATAATCATTTCCCCACAACCTAAATCAGATCCCTACCCTTTGACATACTCAATAGTCCATAAGAGTGCAAAAATAAGGTTAATTATCTTTAATGCTGCAGAATTTCTTCACTAGTTTCATTTTGATGGTGCCTTAGATCTCTTACTGTATTAAAATTGAATACATATAACTGATGTATCATTCAGCACAACTAGGGCTATTTCATTTTGTATGCTATTGTAATGGCCCACAATATTATATGTAGTAATAATAATAATAAAATGATAATAAAAGTAAAAGAAATGATGACATTCATTAATTTCATCTAAAAATATACAGTATATGTAGGTGAGTTTGGTTTCTTCAAACAGAAGCCCACATTCTTATGTAACAAATAAAACTATCATTTGTGGAAGTCTTCATCATTGGTGAGACCCAAAGGGTTAACAATGAGCTTTGACTTTGGCTTCAAGATCGTAGAGGTCCACGAGGTCAAGTGTGCTAAACCTTGAGAGCACAGCTCCTTGGTTCTCAGCTTATCTTTCTTCACTCAAGAGGTGATTGCCTTCATCATTTTCATTTTCTACAGAGGAACCTTTTCCTCTCCAGGTCTTTCCAAGAGGTTTTTCCATTTCTGGCTTGGCAGATATATTGGGACCTCTGAGCGACTGTAGGACAGCCAAATCAAATCCCTTTGCCATTACTGGAGCAGTAAATGAAACATGACTGAAACAGGGCCTGCAGTTCTTGCATTTTCTTTCTTTATATTCCAAAGCTGTAATTGACATGTGAAGATGAGCCTTTCATTTTATAAATCAATACACCAATAGAGAATACTCTCAGCAACATTGTGACACTGTTACTGCTATTATTACGGGCTTTTTTTTATTGATTTCCTCCAGATAGCCACACCAGCCTGTCCCCTAGCGATGCTTCCCATCTACAAGACACTCACCATCCTATGTGTGGATGTAGAACCACAATAAAGCAGCATTGATTTTTTTTTCACCACCTTGATCTTAAAGGACAATGGAAGGGGAGTCTATTGCCCTGAAGAATCTGCCTTAATGGAAATGCAGAGAGATGCCTTGTCTTCTGGCAGGTGTCACTCAAAGGGAACCTTTTGTGCTTGTGTTTTCAGGGAAACACTGACAATTTTACGGAAAAGTCAAACTTTGTTGTAATTAGTCTGTGAAAGGGGGTGGGCTAACAAGCTTAGGGACACAATTTGTTTATGTGCTCCTCAGGCTAATTTCTCAGCTGGAGTACTGTTTACTTAGTGCATACAATTACTGAACATATTAATGTACCCACTGGCCAATGTCATTAGGGTCATGTGTTATATAACATCTTGGAACTGGAAACTCTGTGTCTATTAATGATAAAAAATACACATATTAAAAGAGTATTCTACAGTGAGAGAAATTTGTAATTTACTGAATTATTTATGGTGCATTAATAACGACAAAAGTTAAACACAAAACAAAAGAAAACTGCAACATATCCTGTATCTACAGAATCTGGAAGCAGACACTCCTTAAATGACACACGGCTGCAGTAAGGTGAACAATGAATCACAGCAGTTAATCGCCGCTCTCTATTAGCCAATGTGTCAAACCAAAAAATGGTTCCCGCAGGTGTAGTTATTGTAATTAGTTTGCTCAAAGCAACTGGAGGAAAGAGCCAGCACTCTTGCCAGCGGGAGGTAAGAGTGAGCGAGAGGAAAAGAGATAGGAGTTGGCTTCAAAGTGTGAAAAAAAGTGGATGGGCAAAGACAATGAAAAAGTGCCACCATTTATAGAAGTACAAGAACCCAAGGACAAGCACGTCAGTAAAACTGACCCAGAGGTATTATGGTTCATTGAATATATTCTCATCCCTCTGTCAACATGCTTCTACCAATTCGTGAAGGATGATTCTTGCTAGCTGTGGCTGCACTTTTATGGCGAGAGGGGAGGAGAACCTTGTGACCTTTGAAGTACAAGAGGGTTTGCCTCAATTAGCGCCATATTAGGGAGAGTGGGCTAGCCTTACAGTCCAAGTGGATGAGCACTTTAATTACATCTAAGGAAGATAAATATATTTCTTTATGACTGTGTTAAGAGAGGACCTTGGCTAGGAAGCCCTTACTGCACATTAACACTAGAATACTCTTAGCTCTCACCTTTAACTACAAAAGACTGAGATACAGTCAGTGGCTCTTAGCAGCCGTTTAAGGTGATGCGTATTTCTTTTCACACAATTCACTTAAAACACTTATGCATCACCAATATACAGGTTACAACCAGCTGAGCTGTGTGTGCAAGTCAGCGTTGGAATGTAACTGTGTACAGCTACTTGGGGACTGTGCAAATTTAAGGTACTTGACTTGAAGGCTACTTATACTTCACAACATTTATCTGACAGCTTTAGTTATTAGTTATTTTTAAAACATACAATTTTTGGACACAAAACATATGAAGAACTTATTAATATTATGAAGAACTTATTTAAATTTTGATGTTTTGTAAAAAAAAAACAACTTAACTTCATAAAAGTATAACTGAAATGATTAGTCAATGAATCAGTCAGTCAATTGACTGAAAATTGGCTTTTGATAATCATTTACCTCTTGTGACAGCTTTTCAATATTTTTAGAAAATTCAGTCAATTAGAAGGAAATAGAAAAGAATCAGAATGTAAATCTATTATGGAAAAACAACTTTTTTTCCATCCATCCATCGACTTGTGATTTTTTTCATATCCATCTGTGGATATGAAAAAAAATCACAAGTCATAGCAGAATACAAAATAGGTAAAAATGAACTAATAGCATAATAGTCACAGTGGACTTTTTTCTGCATACTTAAAATATACTTTTACTTAAGTTCCCATTTTTAATAGCAGATTTTTACTCATAACAATACCTGCATAGATATTTATTAGTAGATTTATGTACATAAAGGCTGTGAATACTTTCTACACTATTATGTCTTTATGCAAGACAGAATTCACAATAAGTGGGCATGCTGTTGCCTCTTGAGACATGTGCACACTTATGAGTAGCTGATAGATTTAAAAGGGTCACCTTGGCTTGGAGGCTGTCACCTCTGTGCTGGCCTGCTTGTCTTCCTTTTTCCTGAAGCAGCAGTTCTTATAGTATGAGTGATTATATGTGTGAGAAAGTGTGTGTAGCATCTATCAACACCTTCCTGCAATCCCTTTCAAAATCTCACTTCAAACTGCTCTGTGTTTTATTGATAAATATTTACTTCAGTCCAGTGGAAATTTTATGTTGGGGTCTGGCCTTGCAGAATTATTATTTTGCAAATTCAACTGAGCGAAAAAAAGGTTAATTGATGAGTAGGAGGCAGAGAACATAAACAGTATGCAAATGAGCTTGACAGAAATGGATTCTCCTGCAAGTAAGGGTTAACTAAATTTTCTCTTATGACTTAATACAGGTCTCTGTGGCATTAATCTACATCAGTACATCAGATAGCCAGATGGCAGTGAGTCATTGTGGGAACAGATAATTGACAGGCAGAAAAGCTTTTAAGACAGACAGAGAGAGGGGGTAGAAGCAGAAGCAACACACAATGAAATTCTGCTAGACACCATGACCTCAGCATCGACAGCACCTGAGAATCAAGTTTCCATACCTGTCTATTTTGGCTATATTTTCATTTGACAGTTTATGGATTTAACAATTTAATTTCCTGATATCAGTTGAACTTACCGTAACTAAACAGTTTCATTAGCTAAAGTTAGCTAGTATATTAACTACTTCAGCAAGGCACATGGGAAGCTTATAAAATAGACCTTATGTATTTAAGTCACTGTGCAAATTAATGAATTTTTCATCTTTTTTTCTTGTTATAAATTTTGAGACTGCATTTGGAATTCATCCTCACAGCTGCTCCCACTTGCAGATAACTACTAATCATAAGAACCGAGAGCTTCCTAAGCTGCTATCCGAACCACTCATGACTAACTCCCAGATCTTTATGGGTTTATTTCTAGAAGTGTGTAAATTTTGACAACTTTTGTTTGAGTTGTAAAAACCTTTGTATTGTGAAAAAAGGGGTTAAAAGGTATTGAGTTTTTTTTAAATAATTGTTTTCCTGTAGCATATTTGTTGTTTTTTAAGTATCTAAATTACTAGGCTAGATCTTTATTTCATTTACAGTGAATTTTTTTTTTTTACTGCAGGATTCTGATTTGCGACATGTAAAAACTATATATAATACAATATAATTTAATTTCAATACTTTGCAGACAAATTTAAAACAACATGAAGATCTTTCTTTGGATCACTTATAAACAACATTACTCGGACTGTGTTTTAGTCACAATCAAACATACAATGTGTAACATTTATGAAAAATATAAGGTGATTTAGATGTTGTCAGGCTTTATTTTGCATATGAAAAAGAAATAAATACAAAATAAGTTGGATTGACAACAATAATAATACACAAAAGAATGTCATTGTTTGTCAGATGAGAGATGCATCATATGTGGTCATTTGTTTTAAAAATATTCCTCATCAAAATTGCAGGCCAGCAGTTACATGATTCTTTTATTTGAAAAGGAGCTGAAAGAAATTGATTGGTTTAACATTAAATTGTCCTGCTGTCTTAAACTGTACTTCTTAATAGGAGCAATCATTTTTGAAGCAACTGTTGTCTTTAACTAAAGTGTATGGTGAATTTGTCAGGTGACGTTTCAGTTACAAAGTCAGACACATGTTTATCGTGACTCATTTTGAGCACCCAAATCCTTCAGATTTGGTTTGATCACTACTCAGTACCCCCCAAAAATGTATTTGGGACAACTCTACAGATTATTGCAGACATTATGTCTTATAGCTCCACCTAAAATGTTCACATGGCTTATCCAGTACACTTTTACACATCCGGTTGGCTATTCAGAATGCTGTTTAAGCTGCTTTCAAATGTCTACACTTGTGGTTTCCTTGGCAAGCTGCTTTGCAACCTGTCTCTACCACAGCTCCCACTTTTAGGACTATCTGTACCTGTGGAGTGGTAGTTGAGGTGGGGGGTTCCCTCCAGTCTTGTCTTAGGCTTTCTATGTAGGTACATCGAAGTGCAGGAAGGTATGGTCTTCCCTCTATAGGCTTTTCATGTTTTTACACTGAAGGGCATAATAATAATAATAATAATAATAATAATAATAATAATAATAATATGGCCATGAGAGAATTTAAATTGTTGACTACACTACTGTGATCACTGCTTCCTTGATTCCTTGATATTTTGTCTTTCGTTTGCACCAATACAGTTATCTGAAGGTGCCTTGTAGTATCTGATACCAAGGCATTAAACCCGTCTATCCATCATCCATCCATCTATCCATTTTGGAGCTGCCTTGCACAAGAATTCTCAACCCATGTTGCCAGCTAATGGTTTGGACTGCTGTCCTTTTGTACTTAACACTGATGACTGGGAGAAACGAGCAAGTCTTGCGATTATGGAGATGTTCTGACTGAGACTTCTGACAATAACAATGAGTCGTCACAATGTTATGACTCACTGTTGCATGTTAAATGGTATATAAATAGCTTTAACCACTGAGCAAAATGCACACTAATCACTAACATCCTTACAAACAATCATGGTTATAGGATAAACAGCTTGATTATTATTGCCTAGGTAATGTCATACTCAGTCTTATTAGCTATGAATTATTCAGTTCCATTCATACAATATACAGGATTCAATAGAAAATAAAACAGTGCCATATTGCTCAGGTGTGGTGGTTGTGAAGCATCACCTGCTGTCAAAATGAAAGGCCTCTGGTGTGTTGATGCATGTTCTGTTCCACCCACTTATTCAGCATTTCAGTACAGTCTAGTCTAAAAATATTTGAAAAATGAGTAAAGCAAACTCAAAAACAAAAACAGAGCCAGTGTCTTTCCAAAGGGACCGGGTAATCCCTGGACATCTGTTGGTGAGGCATCCGCAGAGATAGGCCTGTGGAGAAGAAAGTATGGTCTGTTTTTTGGCCTTTGCCTTGCTTGTGATGATGATGGGCAATATCCTGTACGGAACAGTAGGAGCTGGTTGGACTAATGGCAGCGAAAGCAGTTACAGAGCACAAGGAGATCCTTCAGGCATGGACAGTGTCATGATTCTGTTTTATACAAAACCTTTCCATCTAGAAATGTGAATTAAGGAAAAGGGATGTTTTTCAAAAGCAGTTAAACTTTGTATTTTTGTCCTTTCTCTCTATATTTTTCTCTTTCAAACACACACAAGCACATATTAAATAAACACAGACAGAGGAGAAGAGGCTGAGAACATGCAGTGAAGCAAGAGACCTGTGCCTTTTGTACATATCAGTGTTCTTTCGAACATTGTGACACTGGACTCTGTTTACATGGCAAGTAATGTGACAGAAACCAACACTTAAAATCCAGACCAGAAGGCAGGAAATCTTCTGTTTACACTTAAGTCTGTTTACACTTAAGTCATTTCCACTAAGTATGGTTATACTCTATGTTACATTGTATCACATGGACCGTGTAGTCTGAGCAAGCCAGGTGAATTTCCATTCCTCTTCATTTACAGGAAGCAGACATAAACAAGAGGAGAGTAGGATGACGTGCAATTAGAAAACTCAGAAATTTTGATAAATCACATGAGGTGAGAGATGCTTTTAGTTCTGTGATTACTTGGTGTAATATGTTCATAGTGAAAATATGGTACAGTGTAAATTAACATTATGTTGGCTGAGTAATCTGTTTAGTTGTCAGAATGCAATTATTACAATGAATCTTGTGAACCAGTGTATTTCAAGTATGTTTGTTTGTTAGGCTCTCCTCTGATGAGACTTGGCATCCTGGCAATCTATAGGAAATTAAGCTATTTATTTTAACCCAAGCCATGGTATTTTCCAAAAAGTAGCCAAGTAATTTTGTTGCAGAAACCTTACCAAAAAGTGAGTAAAAACAAAAAGTAAACACAGAGTGAAAATTAAATTTAAAATAGGTGAAAATGTGGTTTCATAGAAATTCTTTCTATAAAACTTATGAACTTCTCCAAGTCCACAAAACACACTGGTTGGTTAAAACCCCACAGACCCTCAAATGTCCTAGAGAGGGTGAAGTGCTTGTCCAGTGTTTCACAACCAGGATGAAAGCCAACTTGTTCCTAATGACAGGAGGCCTCTTCTCTTCATTAAACTGGCATGGACCTTTCAAGGCATGCTGAGGCTGAGTGAATCCCTGAAGACGAAACACAATTTAAAAAGGAAGACCACCACCCCAGTTTGCCAGTCCAAAGGCATTGTCCTCAGTCTTCACCCAGTGTTCCAGAGGCATGTCAACTGACACCCCCTAAATATTCAGAGCCTTGTGCAACTTAGGCGAAATCTGATCCAACCTCATGAATTTTTTTATTTTTTTAACTACCTCAGTTACCCCAGCTGCAGAAATGAGCGAGTCATCCTCAGACTGTGCATTTTCTATGGAAGGTGTGTCATTGGGAGATCTTTTGATTACTCCTTTGACCGTCCAACTTTATCCCAAGTTGAGGTCAGTAGCATTCCTTCCTGTGTCGACTAATGGTTTACTTGACACTGGAAGTGGAGCAAGACACATTAAAATTTTCTGACATATTTAATCTACCAATAAGTGTAATTGAGGATTAAACCACTCAACTTCAACAGTATTGCTTATTGTGTATCTTTGTAGCGAATAGTTTTCCATTTCCATTTGTTAATCTGAAGCAGCACCTACTCTTGTTGCGATGATTGCTTTAAAAAAAAATAGCTTGATTCAGTGTGAAAAAAATAAAATTTTTATTAAAATAGGTCAAACTATTCCAGGTAACAATCTCACTTCTAGGTTGTTGTGCACATTTCTGCATTTTGTATTAAACTGAATAAAAACAACTACTTGTACAAGAGGATGTTGTTATATCCCATTATTGTATTCAAATGAAAAACCCTTCATTTGTTTTGTTGAAGCACATGAGGCAGCTATTTCACTTTGTGTGCTTCCACTGAAAATATTTTAGGACATTTCAGTGTCATCTCATGCACATCAGATGTGGTTCAGCAGCATGCGACTGGTGAGGCTGTGAGGCAGCAGATGAGATTGCTGATGCTGGCAGGATATCACGGAGCCCGTTCTTTGAGTGAGCTCCAGCATAAATTAATGCAAATGTAGGTGTCCACAGAAGGAGCTACATGGGCATCGCACAGCTGGTCCAGCTTTGCTACCTGCCCAGGTACAGAGAGTATTCTTTATTTTTCTGAATAGTGCAAGAAAATCATCATCTGCTTAGCCCTGTAATACCATGTGTACATGAGTTTTTGAGACCTCTACATCATCAGTGTGATTTTTTTTAACCCTAACCCTAAACCTCTTACGTGTTTTTGTTTATTTAAGATGAATTTTTCTGGCAATTATTTCATGACTCAGACTTTACAGGTTTAATGTATTATTTACATGTGATGGTATATTAAGATTTGCATAATTTAAACACAACCGCCGCCACCCACCAGAGTGGCTGTAGCTCAGGTGGTAGAGCAGGTCATCTGCTAATCAAAAGGTTGGTGGTTCAATCCCTGGCTGCTCCAGTCTGCATGCTAAATATCCTTGGGCAAGATACTGAACCTCAAGTTGCTCTCCGATGCATCCATTGAGTGTGAATGTCAGATGGAAAGCACCTAAGCATAGAAAAAGTGCTTGTGTGAATGAGGCATGTTGTATAGAATGCTCTGGGAGAGTAGAAAAGTGCTACATAAGAATCAGTCCACTTACATATTTTTATCTTGCTTAACAAACCTTACTTCTTAGTGTGTTACTTTCTTCCATTCGATATTTCTTTCTTTGAAGCAAATATGTTTACATCTGAACTCTTCTTTTCCAGTCAAAGCTGCAATTAGGCCAGTTAGGTCATGGCACCAAACAAACAAAAACACAAGCATGGCAAAACAGCAAAACACCTTAGACAGCAATTTAAAGCCAGCATGACAGTAATTGGGTTAGACACTCACATTGGGCTAGACCCACAGATCACACCTTGTTACTTCAGATTCCTTTTTCTGATTGGATTCCTGCCCCTTTACATTTAGTGAGAGGCATCAATGAAGGTAAGAAGAACATCAGTGGTTTCCCTTTACAGTCTCACTTTAGCTTAGGAAGAAGCCACTCAAGGGTCACACAATGATACCCAGCTTCTTTGCCACCCATCTGCACTACTCATTTAGGGAAAATGGGGACTTCAGCCTTTTAACACCCACACAAGTGTGGAAATGACAGCATAGCTCACAGGTTAAGTGTACTTGTGAACCACCTCCATTACAGATAATCATTTATTAAATGTCCTTTTGGAATCAAATGTTTCCAGTAATCAACAAAAGGAAAAAGGAACACAGAAGTGGACTGTTTCACACTACTAACCCTCACCTGAATGATTGACAGAGGCCAGATATAACCTTATTTTATCTCAGCATTGTGACCCTCAAGATTTTTTCCGACTGATTTCTTGTCACAAAGCTCCCTGTTATTCCCTTTTTGCCGGTCTCACGTGTATGAAAATGCACAGACAAGGAGCTGCTAAGAGTCCTTTGCAGGCAAACAGTTCCGTCATTGGATCCTCACCTCTCTCCATCTGTCCCACAGCCAGCCTCTGAGGGATGGCTGAAGGAGTGTTTGAGACAATGTGTCAAGGATCTTCAGATTTTTGTCAGGATGGGGATTTGGGAGACACAGAATGTACACTTGTCAACAAAGGTGCCACCCATCATCATTTTATACAAAATACAATATGATAGGTGCACAGCCTCATACTGGGTGGTTTTCCCTTAGTGGGTGTTGTTTGGGGTGAGTGTCCAGACGGTTACTAACTCTTGTCTGCCACCAACTCTACCTAGAGGCAGGCTTGGTGAGATGGTCCATCAAGAAAAAAAAAAACAGGAAGTTAAGAAAAGAATATAGGTGAAAGTCCGCAGATGCCCTCCCCTGCAGCAATAAGTATCTTGCATTTTCACATCATTAAGTCTAGTCTAACTCTAGTAACTGACAACCTGTCTCTTTTGGATTGTCCAACCATGAATTATTAATGGACACAGTAGTTCCCTTGAGCCTTGGCACAGGCATATTCTGCTTTTTTAAATGTCTATTTTTCTTGGTCACATACATAATCAAATGGCAGTGGTGACAAAAATCTGTGGAATTCACACATGCGGGATGAACAAAAAGACAGGATCATTTGTTTTTTATGCCCTCTAACTTCCTGTGTTCTCTCTCTCTGTGTGTGTGTGTGTGTGTGTGTGTGTGTGTGTGTGTGTGTGTGTGTGTGTTTTTGGGCCACCTGCTGTGTGTATGCCTGTTCAGCTGCTCTCCCACTGAGTCTGCAGCCAAATAATACTTCATTAA
>VUQS01076237.1:9248-20903 GCA_015108495.1 Heterochromis multidens
GATTAAATGCTCTATTTTCGCTATCCACTTTTCTTTTTTTGGACAGCGCCTTTTGTTCCTTATTTTTCTATCCCTTTTTCCGTCTCACCAGTCTGTATCGCTCCCTTTGTTTTGTTTTTTTTTCTACATGTATCGCTGTCTTTCTCTTTCTTCCTAGCGTCTTTGCCTCTAACTCTCATCTATCAGTACTGTGGAGTTGCAGCGTTTGCTGCCTGGAATGCACAGATTTGATTGACTGAGTGGTGCCACGTGGTATGGCTTAACTCTCATGTAATTAGTCTGTGCGTTTCCTCAGTGACGAAACCACTACCGTAAAGACGATAAAAGCTACGCCGGTTAAAATCGAAGCGACCCGCCAGGTGTTAAATCATAACCTTCTGTTTTGGCTGTATGTCCGGGTCCGTATGGGACAGCTTCTGGGTCCGGACCCGGGCCGCGGTCCGCCTGTTAGTGACCTCTGATCTAGAGGGTTGGAGGTTGGGAGGTTCTGCAACACAACAGTGTCACACACAGGAGCTCTGCCAGAGAGGAGATGGGGAGTTAATAGAAGTCCAGAAGAGGAATATTGTTTGCAGAGATGAGGAGGATAAACTGTCAGATTTACATGTGTTGTAAGAGAGTGGAGTCACAGAGGGGATCTGTGGGTGGATGGTGGCAAACCAAAAGCTAGTGAGAGCAACAGGGAGAGAGTGGGCAGATTGGCTGGTTACAGAGAACGGGTGATGAAGTGGACATGCTTGGCTGGAGGTTCCCACAGGGAGCAGGTATGTGTGTTTGCAAGGTGTCAAGGTTTCCGAGAGAGTTTGGAGCAGGTAACTAGGAGAAGCAAGGACAGACAGGATTACTACAGACTGGTGATTGCAAACGAGAGGTAACAAAGATGGCCCAAAGTTCACCATAATGACAACAACAATCTGGCAAAGAACTGCTGCAATCTCCAGCCTTGATATACCCAGCACTTGGATCAAATGTGGAGCAGGTGTAGGAAGGATGGAACCATGGGAAAACTCCGCCCAGGGGCGGATTCAGCGAGAGGAGCCAGTCCAGCAACTCCACCTGAGACTAACAGCAAAAAGGTTAGAGAAACAAAGAAAAAGTGGCCTCAAAGCCCAACCAGCCACACCATGACAAACATGGTATTATATGATGCCCCAGGACAAGAACTTGTTAAAATATCAGCAAGAGATGCACTTTTTGGCAGATGCAAAAGCTACAAACAGGTCCACTGATGAAGTTGTGACAGTTCTTTGAGACTGCTTTTGACATGAAACACTCTGCTTTTGTTGCCTGTGGTGGCCAGTCCTTTACAAATTGGAGATAATTTCAAAACTCGTTACAGTGAAATGATTTCAGATGACAAAGATGATCTTTTAAATTCCTTGCCAGACCTGTCACAGGTATCAACAACCTCTTTTCTTTTTTGTTTTTTTTTGAATGAAAGAGAACTACAGACCCCAGATGTAAGAGGTTTAAAACAAACATGAAACGTGAGGTGGAGCTCCCTGACACCTTATTGAGAATACCTGATTATATAGCTGTTCTTAATTATTTAGGACAATCTAAGTGTGTATACCTGTTTTTTAATGTGTGTTTTTCATGTGTGTTTACTGTTAAGTTGCAGCAACTTAAGTTATCTCAGCAACTTCAGCTTGTGCTTGTGTTTGTTTAGAGAAGCATATGTTGTGTGTATATATTTTGCAACAGTATGATGTCTGGGGACATGCCTAAAGGAAAGATTTTCTTGTTTTGTCACTTATGATTTAAGCTTGCACTCCTCTCTTAAATTATGTACCTACAATATAATGGAAACATACACATTATGCATTAGTCATGCCCTCTGAGGTTCACACACATCCTCTAAGTATATGGCATAATGACTGCTGTTAGAACAATGGCTGTGGAGTATTGGGATCAGTGTGCATATGAAGGTTAAGGCAAGGCCATGTTTAAATGGGGATGGTGGGGTGGGGGGTCAGCAAAAAACAGAAAAGCACTAATTACTGCAATATATATTTATATTTTGCAAAGGGAAAGGAGGATACACACACACACACACACACACACACGCACACACAGTAGTCACCTAGCTACAACATATGTTTCCTCTTAACCTCTAGCAGTCCCTTGTGAACTCCAGGATGATACATTACACAGTGCACTCGACCATATGAGCATGTGTGTGTTGCCCCAAATACAGGCCACAAGGGTGTGGTTAATATAGGATGAGTAGAAGGTTATGTCAACATTTGGTCTATTGATTTCTCCTCAGACTCTCCCTCTAACCTTTTCACTTACACCCTTTTTAGCCTTCTGTTGTCTCCTCTCCTCTCCTCTCCTCTCCTCTCCTCTCCTCAACAAATCACGGACTGAAACACACACAAATGCATTTAGCCAGCATCAAGAGCTTCATGTTCACAGCTGAGTGAAATCAGCAATCTGGCTGTAAAAGTGCCAGCAATGAAATTAATATGTAACCTTGTTATCACTCTTCTTTAATTACACTGATGCGATTATTCAATTAAAAGTCATTAGCAGTTATAGTTATTACATCTTGGAGGTGTGTTTGTGTGTATGTGTATGATTTTAACTGAAGATTAAAATTTCAGCCAAAGGCAAAAGATGTTTGTGAGTTTGAGTCTAATAGTGCCACATTCTACATGTTGACATGTTTTGTGAGGGGAAAATTTAACCCGAGAGCCTCAAAGAGATTTCTATAAATTCAGATTTTTTGTTATAATTTACATTTAATGCTATAATAAATTTAGCCATACCTTATAGACTATTATTTTCTATATAAAAATGACCAACATAACCAGAATAAAGAAGATTTTTTAAATCGATTCCTCAACTTAGCTGTCTATGAATGCATGTGTCTGTAGGTGATATGTTTGTGTATTAAAAATCTGAAAAAAAAAAAAAGGTGTTTACAACTGAAGAGCTTGCATGTTTTTGCTTAACTTCACTATAAGGCTGATATTTTGGGTAACATGGGAGAGAAACTGAAGATGCTTGGTATGTTTGGATTTTTTTCCTCCAGAAACTGAAACTGTTCACGTTCAAAGTTGTGCCTTTTGAAACATGTGGTAAGGCACAGCTTTTACTTTGAAGGTGAAAATTCTCCATTTTCGGTTTGCTTCCAACTTTTTCTAGTTTCATTACAGCTCAGCTAGTAGTCAGGGAGTGTTTGCAGATAAGTTGGCGTCTTCCATACAAACTATGGACAACCACAGTGATCTGCTACCGACCAAAGCAATCACAAGGAGATTTTTTGGTGCAGTACTCTTTTTGCAACTGGCAGCAATCTCCAGCAACTATTTGCCAACCGGTCAGCGAATACACATTTTTACCTAGCCAAAAGAGGTTGCCAGGGGGCCACCGACTGATCTCTATGTCTGTGTGACTGATGCCTTAGAGAAGCAGAGGTATTTCCCTTCCACACTGAGGTCTCAGGACTAAACTTTTGATCATTGTATCATACTTTCTGCACTGCATTAGCAAAGCCAAAAGGTAATTCCATCAATTCTACAATTTCTCGTAGTGTGAAATTTACACTATACTGCTTCATCACTTCTGAACTGTCCAGCTCAGGTCCAATAATGCTGCAGTAGTGAAGTGTAAAATGTGTTGAATACTATTTTAACAAAAGTTTAATGGAGAAGCTGACTACTGCAAAAGATTTGCTTGGTCATCTCATAGCCTTAACGTAGTGTCAATGTAATGAGCTGCTACTGCAACAGTAAGTACATGAGAGGTGTTGGGTGTACATTAATAATTTGTCACTGCTTCCATTTTGAGACATTGGTCTAATAGCCACAAACACATGAGACCATCAGTGAGATAAGACTGTGCTTGAGTATGTTTATGCTTCATATTAACAGAGTGGTGTGTTCGTACATCCAGGCAGAGGAAATCCTTCAGTGAAGCAAAAAAGAAATCAACTGCACAATTTAAACTGATGTCAGAGAGTATTTTGTTTTGATTAAATACAATTCTTAAATATGGTCTGTGGCTCAATGAGAGAGTGTGTCTCAGAGGAAAAGAATAAATATAATAGAATATTGTAAAAGAAAGACACAAAGTATTTTATTAGAGCTCACTGGAGTTTTTTAGATTGACAGCATATTTGTCCTGGAAACAACTGAAAACACAAAAGAGGCCAGTCATGAGGGCCATTTGTGATTGAGAACAACATGTTTTAAAAAACAAAAAACAAACAAACAAACAAACAAAAAAAACCAATTCTATTTAGGAAATTCCAGGAAGACATTTCCTGTTTAACAAAATTAGTATACTGCATGATGTGTGTGTGCAACTGTGAGTGTGCATGCATGTGTGAAAGTGCATCGTTCGCCCTGAAGGCTTAGATGGAAACTGATGGACAAGATAGAAGGAGCGATGGGAGAATCAGGGGAAGGCATCAGGGTGTGAATGCTAATAGTCTCCTAGCTAAGACATCCACAGGATCTCTGCATCTCATCTATTTCTTATCCTTACCTGACTCCCTTCCTGTTTTCTCTCCTTTTTGGTCACCAACTTCCCAACTTTTTTCCCTCACCTGCTTTCCAAACTTCTCTAATTTCCTCTCTGATCATCGTTTCTCTCTGTCTAAATTAATTTTTTGTATCTCCCCTCTTTTACTGCTTCTCCCATGTTTTTGCCCCTCTTTTTAAAAATTTGCCACAAATTTTCACTTGGACTCAAGGATAAACTGATTACATGTTGGTAATCAAAGGTCAAGGCCTTTGTTACATCACAAAACCCATTTTTGGTCTTTACTCAAGAATCCATACACTAATAGTGACACAATAATAATGGTAGTACTTTATATCTTAAAGGAAAAAAATGTCAAACCCACTGTGACATAACAATTTCTGAGAAAAAGAAACTCTACTAAGGAACAGAAGGGGAGACTGTGACCCTATTCCACATTTGGTCGACTAAAGAATTGTGCTAAAAATATGTGTTAAGCACTCATGTTTTACCAATTGTTTCTTTGCAGCAGCATAAATATCTAAAGATTGTCTACTAACATGGTTTGAAAATCATATTTATTGGTGTCCGTGTAGGTTCTCAGTCATCCAGGTCATGGTAGTCTAAAGAGCTTGAAAGAAGGCGACTGGACTTCTTTAAGTTGTCTGAATACGTTACACCTCTCGTCCAGTCGCCTTCTTTCAAGCTCTATAGACCATATTTATTGGTCCAAGCATGCGAACACATACAAGGAATCTAAATCTGTTTATTGTTTCTCTTAATGAACAAATATTGCTGGCAGAGGCATGCGACCGCAAGGCGGTAATTTAAGTTCTTTATCTTTCTCAGAAACAAACACATTAGCAGAGATTGGAAGGGATCACATCATCTTTAAATCCAACACCCCTGCTGTTTCCCCAGCAGGGCTCTTCCTAACACAATATTTGTGTAAATGTGTCTCTGGCTTTTTTGTGTTAACACATGATTAAGCATGTGCATGTTTATCCAGGCCCCAAACTGCAGAATTCGCAAGTGCAAGTATGTGGGTCATATGCATTTCTGCCTTGACAGGAGGCTGTAGAGCACTCTCCCATCCTGCAGGCACTGAAGAGAGAGTGGGGGGAATGTGCTTGCCACTGCAGTAAATGAGAAAAAAAGAGGAGATAGAAAAAAAAAAAAGAAGTGCTGCAAAAGTTGCTGAGGCACACAAAAGAAAAGAGAGAGACAGAAAAAAAGTCTCTTATCCTTAATTAGAGCTTCCGCCTCTCCCCCTTCTTTCAGAGAACCAAAGCATGAACCCACATTACTTTTTCCCTCTGCAAGAAACATTTAAAAACATTTTCCCTAGCCGCACTGCTCCTGTCAGACAAATCTAAATGCATTCTTATCTTTTATGCCATCCAATTTGTTTCTCAAAATGATGGAGTGGTGCACTTTCACTGCATGGTTTTCTGTTTGTTTCTTGTACATTCGTGCTTTAACTAACCCTTAGAAAGTGATATTGATGTAGTACTAGTGTGATCCTAACAGTTATCTGAGTGCTCCCTCATCACAGCCCTGTCAGGATATTCAGTCCTCACAAGTGCTGAAATACAAAGCAAATGCAGACAAAATCACACTCATGCATCATGGCTCAGACTGTGAATCTTCACTCTGCTCTTGTCTCTGGAGCGTGACAGCTGATGGCTCATTATGGTGAAGATATATAGGATCCTGCACCTCATAGATATTAACCTTGAAGGTGTTGAGATATATCATGATTTATGCTGAAATCCTCTATGCTGCGCTGAACCTGACATGCGTGCAAACCATATATGGATGCACACACACACATACAGAGATACAGACCCAAAAAAGACATGGCGATGCAGTGTCAAACAAGGATGAACACACAGTCCCTGTATTTTAAACACCACCTGAACATGCTACACCTTACACTTTGATCAATATCTAGACATGTGTGCAGATAAGTGTTCTAAGTGCAGCAGATTTATACTTACAGCAAACCTGGAATTTACTGATTATCAAAAGCTCATTTTGTCATGTAGTATACACTGAAAAAAAAAATCAAATCTGTAAAAACACATTATGGATATTCATTACACATTATGGTACACATTGCACATTACACATTATTCATACACATTATGGTATTTTTCATATTTTTAACCATGCATGTATCATTTACCAATTATGGAAGTGCAAAAAAAATGTTTGTTAAAAACAAAGAAAAAAGAAAAGAAGTTGATTTTATAATTTTCAATTGTTTGGTGGTGTTTAGAACGGCTTCCAAGTCAGTCATTAGTAGAAATGAACAAAGTCTTTAAAGAGTACTTTAACGAAACAGTTTGAGGCCTGCTTCATCATGGCAAGACCTATTTTAATACATTGGTATTAGCTAAAATAAAGACAAAATTAGTAAACAGGTAAACATTTCTTTTTTTTTTCACCTCAGCCTGCTGGTGTGAACTGAGCTCTACATTGCTACTATTTTAGTATGTAATAATAAAAATTTTAGGGTATGAATCTGAAAAATAAAAAGCATATCCCAGCTGTTGTAGGGCAAGAGGCAGAGTACACCCTGGACAGGTTGCCAATCTATCACAGGGCTAACAGAGAGACAGACAGTCATTCACACTCACACCTACAGCCAATTTAGAGTCACCAATTAACCTAACCCCATACATGTCTTTGGACTGTGGGAGGAAGCAAGAGTACCCAGAGACAACCCACGCAGACATAGAAATAACATGCAAATCCCCCACAGAAAGGCCCCTGTGAAGCAACAGTGAAGCAACAGTGCTAACCACTGAAGGACAACAGAGGTGGTCTTTATCTTGCGGGGTCAAAACAGGTTATATTTAAGTTTTTTTAATCAAACATTATTGCTAGGGGCAATTTAGTACTGTGTAAATATTGGTAGTGGCACATCCCTACTGTTTCTTTCGAATGTGACACCCTTGCTTTGTTTGAGCCACCTGCACAGTTGGGGTTGTATGATCATCTAATACATTACAGTATATGGTTAGCAACACCATCTGCCAAGGAAACAAAACAGATATAACTGACAGATGATATAGAAACCAACTTCAGTTTCATTCATTCACTCATTCATTGGTGTTTTATGTGGAGACATTTTTAAAGCAAAACATTAATCAGTTAATCAGTTTGGTGACTGTGGGCATGCCCAGAGCTGTCTGTGTTGCCCATCTGGAGATGGTAACACAGGTGACAGGCTATGAGACAATTATCAAGAAGTCATTCAGATCTACTGATGTTGAGTTTTTTTAAATTCAGCTTCATAATTTCACAATTTCTTTATGTGAAAAATATTTACAAAGAGAAAAATTCTCTGGTCAGGTAAGTCTGGTTTTTATAGGGGTGTCATAGTCGGGCTTATAAGATATGACAAATTATGCACAATATAAACCAAAACATATAAAATGTATTGACAAAAAAGAATCAAAAACCATAAATACCTTTATGAGTTGTGTTAGTTAGTGTTATCAGTATAAGTGTTTGATTGTTAAATGTGTGCTGTTGTATAGTATAAAACCTAAAATATAAGACCAAAGCCAAACAAATAGTGTGGTGCTGGGGGGATTGAGAGACAAGGACTGAGAAAGTCAGCTCATAAATGCACCTGGGAGACTGTCCAGGTGCTCCCAGCTGCACTGATTAACTCCACCTACCAGGAATCTGCAAGGTAACACAGAGGGACAAACAGGGGAAAACACACAGCAGGGTTGGCCAAGGCCACTGTTGTAAAGTAAAACATCTTTATACAAGATTAAAATGGTTAAAATTGTATTTCCTTCATTTGCAACATTGATTTTTCTTTCTTTCTTTCTTTCTTTCTTTCTTTCTTTCTTTCCAGTTAAATTTTGTCTTGAAAGTAATGGTAGTCACGTACAAGAGCTTCCACAATGTCTGGGCTCAGCAACACACAAGCATCAATATTTTTTAACCACATGAAGAATTTGAGGCCTCGAATCCCCTTGTGTTTGTGTATGAGTGTGTGATTTTGTGCCTCTTTCAATCCATTTACTGCATGTCTCTATCTCTGCCTGCAGTTGAATAGAGAGAATGACAGCTTGGTTTGAAAAAAAAGAAAATCAGTTATTGTAGCCGTTGACAGTTGAGCTTATTCTGCATAATGGTCTTGAAATAGTTCATGACGAGTAGTTTCAGCAGAGACGAAGAGCTTGGCATGACTACTCAATAAGCACTCAGTCTACAGTATAGTGACACATCTTGCACAGTGAAAATAGGGAGTTAATGAAACCACTCACACCCAGATAGAGAGTCAAGTGATTCACACATTGCTGATAAATGTAATTGTAGAGAAGAGTTCAATTGCCGCCTCTAAAAGAGGCGATTTCGCCAAAGGCCTTTAACACTAGCAGGCGTATTGCAGTTGGCATGTTATGAAGCCCCAACCTCTTCTATGTGCCTGCCTCTCTGTTATGTCTCTCACTTGTAGCTACAACTCTATTTGCAATGCCTTTTCTCTGCCCATTCTCTGTCTTGTTCCAAAGATTTGTTACTAGTCCATTGTAGCAACCAATAATTTCTCTGAAAAACTATGCTTAGCTGTAGGTTAGGGTAAAAGTTGATCACATCTCATGGTGTTCTGCCATCCTTTAATTAGCACTCAGTGGACACTTTTAATATGGTGTAGAGGATACATATATTCTACATTAAAAAAAAAAAAAGGATGTATCCACTGTGACATCACCAAATGATTTGTGGACCACTGTTCCCTTTCGCTTGGTACAGCACATGCAATTTGGGATATCACATCCCTGCATGTCCTGGCTGAAGACACCTCTATTCATGCATTTAGAGCAAATGAACTGTGATGACACTTGAGCCCCTGCCTGCACATATACACCCTGTCATCACAGTCATCCATCAGTTTGATACCAACCTGGTGTTGTATTGTTCCTCTCCTTCAGGGAACATAAGTTATAGTCATAACATTTTGTTTTAGAGTACAGCATAAAAGCTATTGCCATCTTTTTTGTTTGTTTGTTTGTTTGTTTTTGAAGCCAGGATTGAACTTGGATGAGAACATGGAGTGCTAAGTCATTAGCTAACACTACCTACCTTGTACAAAAAATGATACTTTCTAAATACTTATCTAAATAAATAAATATAACTTCATTTACTGGAAAAATCTAACAGACTGTTTTTGTGTACTCTTTCAGTACAGTTGAGCCCACATAAAGTCATACATTTTGCAAGTTAATTAAAAAAAAAAAGTAATCACACCCATAATATTGCATAATGCAAAGCCTTTTTTCTAGGATATAAACAGTTTTATTTTTGCTGGAAAGTTTGGATCTATCTATCTATCTATCTATCTATCTATCTATCTATCTATCTATCTACCTGTCTATCTATCTATCTATCTATCACGGCCAGATCATACAATTAAAAGGAAACAAAACCAAACAACACACTCAGTCATTCTAGTCTTGTCTCACCATGTTCCCCTCTGTTTTCATAGTGATTAATAGAAACCTTAAGTCCACAGTGGGGTCCTCCAAAAGCTTTGATTAAAGGAGACTGCACCTGTCACTCTTAGACACATACTCTTCTCAGACACACACAAACCAGCAAGGCAGACAAAGGTGACCTGAACATAGACCCACCCATATCTCTTCTCAGATAAACACAGAAGCTCAGGTCATCAATTGAACACTGAAAGCAGCCACGGGGGTCAGTGTCACAGTCATAGATTACACAGGAGTTCTGCAAACTTTGCGGCAAGACTCTATGGCCACATTGCAGTGTTTTGTAAATCAATGTGCAAACCCTGACACTGAGAAGTTAAGAAGTTAACGCTCAGCCTGTGGTTACTCTTTCATGTCTCTATAGTAAATATGTTGCTACAGCCAGTAGCAGAAAAGCCTAAATAAATGAGTTTTAATCTTTCTTATTTAGCATATAACATATCACAAAGTGAAAGTAATTTTGTCTGGTCTGATGTGTGTAGCTGACATTGCTCTTGCTGGTTTTTTTTTTTGTTTTTTTTAGAGGAAATTGCTCTCGGTCATTTAGCTGGCAGCCTGGCAGAATTGCAATTTACTCTCTCTAATAGATACATCTGATTATGCACTGATGTCCGTCCATGCACACAATGCAAGTACAAGGGATCACAAGGTGTTCACTATGCAGCATCAATCTTTTCTGTTATTACATCACTTTGATACAAGGTTGCCTCAGGGGGACCCATCTTCTGCCTTCATTCTTTCGAGCACCCATACACAAATCTGTCAAACCCCTATGGTGGCTGCAGGCTTTGTCATATACTGCTGACAGTAACAGGATGATACATGTGTCAGCAAACTAATGTACTGCCACACCGCCAGTGTGGACACTTGGATAGAACCCATTGGTATCACATTAGTATAGTTTTTTCAGGGTTAACATTTTTAACAAGAATACTTTAAGCCAAACCTTAAGTAGTTTTGGTGGTGAAACCTACTGAAAGCAAACTAAAAATTGACCGTATCCTGTGTGCAAGCTTTAATTTAGTTTCAAACTGCAGCCTACTGGTGACATTCTTGTGATTTATGCTATCATCAGCCAAGCTCTCTCCTCCTAATGCTTCTTTGTCGCTTTTTAAAAGAGGACCGTTAGCTCTCAGAATCAAATACTGTCGCGACTAGTGTATCAATGAACCTACACCAAAGGACACCTTGTGCATATCTGAGATGCCAGCAGCTTTGACTCTATTCGATGTCCGGGGAATGAGATGAGCTTGCTAGAGGCAAACGTGTGGCAAAGCTAACAACCTAAAGATGGTTGTGTAATGTTTAATTGTTCAAAGTGCCTTTGGTTGTATTTATATCTTTCTGACATTTTTTTTTAAATCTCTTAAAAAATAGAAACACACACACACACACACACACACACACACACACACACACACTCACACACTCACACACATCCAGAAGATGCTGGGCCAAAAACAAGTCTACAATGTACACAAAAAAATTAACAGCTCGCACACTACAGGTCTCCAATTTTGCCTATTTATTGAACCATGAACAATACACATACACAGGGCTACAGGCCTTATCCCCACACTGGTAAATGGACTGGAAGTGTATATATATATATATATATATATATATATATATATATATATATATATATATATATAATATATATATA
>VUQS01076242.1:6301-23988 GCA_015108495.1 Heterochromis multidens
TGAGGTCTTTAAGATGAGATGGGGCCTGATTATTCAGGACCTTGCATGTGAGGAGAAGGATTTTAAATTCAATTCTGGATTTAACAGGGAGCCAATGAAGAGAAGCCAATATGGGAGAAATATGCTCTCTCTTTCTAGTCCCTGTCAGTACTCTTGCTGCAGCATTTTGGATCAACTGAAGGCTTTTCATGGAGTTTTTAGGACAGCCTGATAATAATGAATTACAGTAGTCCAGCCTAGAAGTAATAAATGCATGAACTAGTTTGTCAGCATCACTTTGAGACAGGATATTTCTAATTTTAGAGATATTGCGCAAATGCAAGAAAACAGTCCTACATATTTGTTTAATATGCACATTGAAGGACATATCCTGGTCAAAAATGTCTTTAAGGTCTTTATGTCTTTAAGACATTCCTGCAGTTTAACTAATTGGTTTGTGTCCTGGCTTCATGGATAGATACAGCTGGGTATCATCTGCATAGCAATGGAAATGTAAGCTATGCCTTCTAATGATACTGCCTAAGGGAAGCAAATATAATGTAAACAGAATTGGTCCATAATTAACCTTAGTGTGTGAAGAAGACTCCCCATTTACATGAAAAAACTGGAGTCTATTAGATAGATATGATTCAAACTACTGCAGCACGGTACCTTTAATACCTACAACATGCTCTAATCTCTGTAATAAAATATTATGATCAACAGTATCGAACGCTGCACTGAGGTCTAGTAGGACAAGCACAGAGATGAGTCCACTGTCAGAGGCCATAAGAAGATGATTTGTAACCTTCACTAATGCTGTTTCTGTACTGTGATGAGTTCTGAAACCTGACTGAAATTCTTCAAATCATTCCTCATTTGGAGCTGGTTAATAACTTTGACTTTATTTCTGCTCCCATAAAAAAATTAGAGCATGCTGAATGGCTATAATTCTTTTGATTCACCCCATATCGCATTACCTATTGTAACTACACGATACAACTTTTTGCCTGGAGGTTTGGTATAAGCCACCTTGCTTTGCCTACACTGACAAAGTTCTGCCAAAAGGCTGTCAGTTATCCTGATGCAGTAGTCTAGTACTGACAGAACTGGTGCCTATACAGACAGATCTTCTTTGCATCTTCAGTTTTGTTAGACAGTATATTTCTCTCAGTGCTGCTGCGGTACTGACCTAAATGCATTTGATGCTCACAGCTCAGCTAATTACTTGGAATTTCAATGAAAACCCAATTTCAGAAAAGCAAGGAATTTGCATAATAATGCAATATTTGTCTGCAGTTATTTTAGTGTCAAAATGCATCAAGTTAATAAACTGGCATGCAGTAAACTAGACACATATAACATATACAGCAGTGTCAGACTGTAAAATTCAAATAAAAACTTAATCAAAAAAAGAAATAAATGAATTGCTCTCTCACACAAAATGAGATGCAAATTTTAGGCACAGAATTACAAAGGTGAAGAAGAGAAAACTTAAGCGCACAGCACTATTTCACAGATAAACACAGAGGGAGCGACTACTCTGCTCTCACCTAAAGACGGAAAAGTAATTCCTAAAGTTTGTCACTTGAATCTGCGCCGCTTGCTGTTTTCTTTTCCTCTGTTTCTCTTAGCCCAAATCATTTCTTCATGAATAGTGACAGCTTTAGCGCTAAAGGACTCCTGCTTTCTAAGAGTGGTGTTTCATTTATTTATTTATTTCCACCCGCACTACAGAGCCACTAATTTGATTTTATACCCGTAAACTGGCAGAAACTCAAATGTTTATGCACAGCCACTGCACCTGAGGAGGATAAGCACATGAACCTTGCAAATGCACATCACAATAATCTCAAATAAGAACTACAGAAATGCAACTCATGTCTCTGGCATGTATTTCTGCAATTTTGATAATGTTGTAAGAAAAAAACTGAATTTTGCATTTTCAGTAGCTGTAAACACTCAAAATGAAATTGAAGACGCATTTAAAATACATCACAACATAACCCTGATTAATTTAACAAGACAAAAGAAGTCAGATCTCTTCTCTCTAGATAAATGGATCCATTCTGTGGACTAATGTTTTTGATTGTTGTGAAAGCGCCCTAAAACTATCATTCAGTGAATCACAGAATCATCAGTGATTCACAGTAGGATTTCATATTTTCAATTGTTATACCTAAAAGGGTAATTTTAAGATAATGGAAATCTTCCAGCCTTTCCTGTTTTGAATAGTGGCTCAGTTATATTGTTTTTACTATTTTAATTTTAATATTAAGATTTTTCAGGTTTTATTCTGGAAATGTGTTAAGATTTTGGGTCCCCTCCTCCTTTAAAACAATACCACGTTTAAGTTGTTTGCAAGCAGCTTATTTCAACCATATTTAAGTTTTATTGTTACAGTGACCTCTACTGGCCACAGCAAATGAGCAAATGAGGTGGAGGAAGATTCTTGGGGTGGATGGACGGGTTGGCAAAATATTGGACTACAGTAGGAGAAACACTGTTTGCTTTCTTAGTTCAAACTGATAGGCAAAGTTTGATAATCTGCATGTCTGATTTGGCAAAGATCCACCATTTTCCATTTTTCTTCCCGACGCAACCCTCTCCATTTTTCTAGGCTTGGTACTGGCACTAGGAGTACACTGGCTTGTGGCCCCATAGAGCTGCCAAGCAGGAGGAAAAGAGAAAGACCTCAGAGGAGGTTCATGGATGTAGTGAAGGAGGACATGCAGAGGGTTGATGTGACACTAGGGATAGAGTGAGATAGAGGCAGATGATCCAACGGGGGGGACCCCTAAAGGGAGCAGCTGAAAGAAGAAGAAATTGATAGACAAAGTTTCCTTTAACTTTTGACACTTAAATAACCATAACTACATGTTTATTATTTAACCTAACCAAATGAATGTTATCTTGACTATTGGGTGAAAAACTCAGCCATTCATAAAAAAGTAATAGCATGGGTTTTCAAACAAGCTCAATGCCCACTCAGGTGGGCATTGGTAAAATTAATGAATTTATTCTAATGGCCAGTGACGAAACATTTTGCAAGCCTAAGAGACATACTCAGACAAGCATATTAGCATAACTTATCATACTATCAGTACTTTCTGCCTCCTGGTGGTCAAAAAGCACTTCATAGAAACTTTACGTATCATAAATCAAGCTCTCTGCACTTGATACTGTTATGTGATATCTTTTAATTTTTATTCAGTTTGATCGTTTTGCCAATCCAAGATGAATCATCACATTCTGTGGCACACACACTTCAAATCAAACTCTATTCATCTCCCCACAATCACTTCTATCATTTACACAAAGCCTCCTTTATCCAGCTGAGTGCTTAGGAAAGTATGATCTATGAGGAAATGGCTCTGTAAAGTAGCCTCAATAGCTGCCAGGCCTTATTGTATACAGTCGTTACAAACAGATCACCTCCATTTGTATTTCATGCATGCTTCTGAACAAGTCCAGAGAATATTGTGCCTTCTGTACGGTCTTATCTGTAACACAGGTGAAGCCAGCACAAAGCTGGGAGACGACACATTCCAACCCAAAAGCACCCCACTCAGCTTTACCTGCTGCATTTTATTCTCCTTTGTGTGTGTGTGTGTGTGTGTGTGTGTGTGTGTGTGTGTGTATGTGTCTGTGGGTGTTTGTGCACTTGTGTGACCTGGAAATGAGTTAAATGGGTGGTAGACTGCCAGCAATGTGTGAGTGTGTGTCCTACAGAGAGGTTAAATGGTTCTCGGAAAACCACCAGTGACTGTACACTATGCATGTCTATGTGTGTGCGTGTGTCTCTGTGTGAGTTACTGTTGACAGGGGCGTTTTTCTACTGACAGCAGTGATCAACAGTGAGCACCCCTGGCTTGGCACCAAGCTATTACTTAATTCATTGACATTTTGTGTAATTGCCTCAGGGCGGTTTGCAGAGGTGGTACAGGGTTCTAATGGGATTAGATTAGAGAATACAATTACCATTTCACATATAAAAGGAATACTCTTTGAAATGCTCATCAGCTCAGGGGTGAAAGGAGGTGAGCATTATTTTTATGTATATAAATTGCTGTGCAAAAGTCTTCAGCCACCCCTCATTTCTTTATATTTTGCTTCCAAGGAGCCAGACTTTCTTCTAATTTTTTAAAGTGGTTTTGAGCAGTAGTTCTCCAGGCTTTCTGAAGGTCTTTCAAAGTTTTTCTTTGGACATTGGCTGTTTTTCCACTCATTTTGAGTCCAGTCCTTGTACCTGATCATTTAATTTTCAGAGGAATGCTTCGTTTGTTTGTTTGTATGAGCCACTTAACAGTAACCTATGAATCATGCAAGCTAAAAGAAAAAGGCATCTAACTCATGGGTTGAACCAGTGTTGTATCTACACATAACAGACAACTTAGCAAAGAAACAATTTTAAATTGTATCTTTAGGTACTTTGTTACTAGCAGCCTGTTGCAAAAACAATTTGTTCTCATTTCTTTGGTTTAATCTACAAAAAATTCCAAAGATAACACAGTTTGACAGACATAAAATAGTATTTTTGCACCAAAGTTATTAGCCGAAAGCTCATATCTTAGCATGGTGTGCAGTGTGTCCTTAAAAAAAATCTGATGAAACTGGACTAGTGGTGTCAGGCCTACAAAACTACCTACAACAGATGAACAGGATCTGAAAGTCATGTCCTTAAGAAAAAAAAAAAATCCAACAAAGACCTGACAGGACATGGGAGATGCACCTGGACCTTCAGTTGATCCATCTACTGTTCACTGAAGCCTCATAAATGGTCTCAGTGGAAGGGTGGCTGTCAAGAAGACATTCGTAAGGAAGGCAAACTGGGAGAAAAGGCTGAGGTCTGCCAAATTACACGAGAACTGGACTGAAAATCAGTGGAAACAGGTCTGATGAAGTTATGGTCTATACATATAGAGGTCAGCAGAGAGGTACAACAGTGAGTGTCTACAGCCATCTGTAAAACACGGTGGAGGCTCTGTCATGGTTTGGGGTTGCATTTCAGCCAGTGGTGTTGGAGATCTTGTCAAAATTGATGGAATTATAAACACAGAAAAGTACTATCAGATTTTGATGGACCATGTAATGCCACGTGGAAAACATCTGATTGGCAACAGCTTCATTTTTCAGCATGAAAATGATCCCAATCACACTGCTAATGCAGTAAAAGCATATCTAGATAGAAAAACACACAATGAATCACTATCAGTCATGGATTGGCCTCCCCAGAGCCCGGACCCCAACATTATTGAAGCAGTGTGGGATCATCTTGACAAAGAACAGAACAAAAGGCAGAAACATCCAAATAAGAGCTTTGAATGTCCTTCAAGAAGCCTGGAGAACTATTTCTGAAGACTACTTAAAGAAATTACAAGAAAGCTGCCAAAGAGAGTTCAGGCTGTGCTGAAGAATATGTATATTTGTATGTTTGCACTTTTCAATAAATCGCTGCACCTATTCCCCATTTTCTTAGCAAAATATAAAGAAATGAGAGGTGGCTCAAGACTTTTGCACAGTACTGTATATGTATGTATATGCTTAAGAATAACTAGATAGAATTTTTCCCCCACATTGTGCTTGCATTTTTGCATTTAGAAAGTGGGTAAAAAGTGTATAACCATGAGTGAACTTATGAACATTGCAATGGGTTTTTCTTCCCCCCTTTTCTTTCCAGGGTTTATCAAGGTGGCTCGCCATGGCAGCCTCAGAAATGGCCCTGTCAGGACTCTTGGAAATGTCGATGTGCAGATAATGACATGCTGAAAGCCCTGAACCACCAGCTTGTCACCTGCTGGTAATTGGTTCTTCTACCAGTTTATTGTCTCCAGCTGCACTGCTCATCGCTGATATTCCTATTTTAGAAACACAGGAAGAGAGAGGGAGAAAGAGACAGAGATAAATATGAACATATTCATGTGCATGTGTGTGTTCGCGCAGTTATGCATATGGTTTAGACAGGCTGCAGGTGCACATTAGCCAGTAAGTATATGTTTGCTTGCACTTATTAATGATTATTTGGCATGTCCTTTGTTTTTTCCTGTGGTGTATGGTGCAATAACACCACGAAAAAGCAGTAGTTTACTACATTTAAATTGTTAAAAAAAAAAAAAACCCTCACAGTATACTTCATCTTATCTTGGCAGGAATGTTTCCAACTTTGCAGGTGCTGAGCAAGATAACCCAAGCAATTCTCCAGCTGTTCCAATATTTTAAACCATCAAACATCATTCAGCACTGAAAAGACTGCAGTGAATTCAATCTTAGCATCAACACTGTTGACGTTTAATCTGGTGTCAAGGCCAAGCCTCTCAGGTTTTTTTTTCTTTTCTTTTGGATAATAGGGAAATCACACATTACACAGCAGTTATTGAACACTGTAGCTGGACATTGCCCTTTAGCTCCTTCTGCATGGAACATTATGTGTGTTTTGTTACACAGGAAACATTCCCTCACCATCTGATTTGCAGCATTGAACATAAAAAGCCTCTAGCACATCTGTGCCATTTAAAAAAAACCTGTGTTTTGCAGCTTCTACAGTTTTGCTCTGTCAGCAAGTGTGCAGGACAGCTGTTGGTGAGAAGATTTTCCAGACCCTAAAACATTAGAACCTAAAACATTAGAACTGTGATGGAAACAAAATATATACTAACAAAAGCAGATTTAAAAAATAAATTCTAAACCCAATATACAGTTTCAACGATCAAGTCTCTTTTTCGCTGCCACAGGTTTCTATTTCACATCTAATTTGAGCATTATGTTGCGAGATTTCTTTTTCATTCTTGTGGGTCAAGTGAGTACAAGAGTACACATTTGTACTTTTCTTTAAGGCCCGGTTCAGGAGAGGTCTATTCAGAACCACAACAAGTGGTCGATATTAAATGTCATTATTGAGCGATACACACACCACCTCTGTGCCCTCTTTTTCACTCAGAAGTGCTTAAGTTTCCCTCATTCATCTTGACCTTGCAGTCAGCATGTGTCTCCATTCAAAGGGCACAGGAGATTATGGCGGTTTCGTGATTTTGTCAAAGGATGGTCCGGGTGATGATTTATCAGGCAGCCTCTATTAATTTTTCAAATACAAATGATAGTCATGAATCATGCTATGCGCTGACCGCCCTCTTCCTGACCAGTGTTGACCTTTGCATACACTTTGAATGGCTAATTTGCTAATGTTTCAAAGGTGCCTGAAAACTTCACCTTAGTTAATATGGTGACTTTGATTGGTTTTGGCTGCTCTTGGAGGTACTGAAGTTCATGCGGGAACTATATGTGACAGAAAACTTTCCAACCTAGGTGTTTTAGATTACAGTACACAGTATGGTCAGCTAACTATTACATTTTGGTCTATTTCATGTCTGGGCAGCAATTTTGTTCATCTGACTGTGATGATTGGCTGTTGAGGCTGTCCTTGACCTTTTGAAATAGGACCATGTCATTCTTCTTCAACAAGACTTCTTGTGGTTTGAGAGAAAAGGGAGGTAAAAATCTTGAAGACTTTACAGCTTCTCAAAGTGGTTGTTTGTGCAAGAGGAACTGCAGGAGTAACTCATGATAGGATGTGTTAACAAGGTTATGACAGGAAGTAGCAGCTGTATTTCACAGTATTTCATCTGTCATGTTAGGGGATCAGAAGTTTAATGCCCTCTGCTCACAGCCAATGATGTTTAACCAGTTCTCATTATTAGAATGGTTTCACAGTCTGATTTATCTCTTCATTTTGACCACTGGACAATTTTTCTAGCCTCACCAATTTCTTTCACCTGTTGGGGATTGGAAATGGTGAATCTCGAGTCGTGATCTTGTCAGGTGTTGTGTAAATCTACTTGGCCGTGCAATTCATCAGTATCTACATCCTCTGCACACATTCCTTCATCTGTCTCTCTGGTATCATAAAAATCAATTGATTTGGCCTGCAAAGTCCCAGGCTTTTTTTTCTCTTTTTTATCAGGTCTTCTTATGATTTCCCTTGAACTCGCTACTGGAAGGAGCTAAACTTTTACAAACAAGACTTTCTGCTGGTGGTGTGAAGATTATTATAATATGTTTGTAACAGAAACTCTACATTCTTCTTCTTCTTATTATTATTAATTGATAAACATGCTTTTTATGGCTCAAGACTTTTACAATACTGTGTAAAAGTCTTGAGCTACCCTTCATTTCTTTATATTTTCTCTCCAAGGAGCCAGACTTTCTTTTTCTAAAGTGGTCTTGAGCAAAAGCTCTCCAAGCTTTCTGAAGTTCTTGCAAAATTTTTCTTTGGACATTGGCTGCTTCTACTGTTCATTTGCAGGTGAACGGTATCTCAGTGAAAATCACTGGCAACAGGTCTTATGGAGTGATGAATCCAAATTTGAAATTGTTGCTTACACCATCACCAATATGTGCACAGGAGGTCAGGAAAGAGGTACAACAGTGAGTGTCTACAGTCATCTGTAAAACATGGCGGAGGCTCTGTCATGGTTTGGGGCTGCATTTCAGCCAGTGGTGTTGGAGTTCTTGTCAAAATTGATAAAATTATGAACACAAAAAAGTACTCTGCAATACCTTATTTGGAAAGGGTCTAATTTGCTTTTTTCAGCATGAAAATGATCATAAACACACTGCCAATGCATTAAAAGCATACCTGAAAAGAAAAACACACAATCAGTCATGTATTGGCATCCCCAGAGCCCAGACCTCAATATTATTGAAGCAGTGTGGGATCATCTCGACGGAGAATGGAAGAAAAGGCAGCCAACATCCAAAGAAGAGCTTTGAATGTCCTTCAAGAATCCTGGAGAACTATTCCTGAAGACTACTTAAAGAAATGACAAGAAAACTTGTCTAAGAGAGTTCAGGCTGTGTTGAAGAATGCTCTACTATGCTGGCCAGCTAGTTGAAAACTGTGACTATCGTCAATTTGGTGCTGGCAGGTAGTTGATCACAGCTTTCTCAATGAAAAGTGCTGCCTGCTGGGTGGAAATAAGGCTAAAAATAATAGGTGATAGTTCTCTGTTACTTCGTTTCTCCACCACTGTTTCATATGCATCAAAAAACTCACAGCCATTAATTCTATGCAAGCCCAGACAATGGCAAATTCTTGTCTGGTGTTAATGTAGGAAGACAGATCCATGCTCGAGAGATGCAAGTTTTGCTCCCTAAATCTGCACGTCCCAGCAACTGTGACTTCACTAATTCTTGTGTCTAACTGAAACACTTAATCCCGTCTTTGCATGTCAGTTGAGACATGAAATACAATGCTATGTGACACAGTCGGTGTGTGTTGTACTTCTAATATCTTCATTTAACAGATTTGTGTTCAAAGCACTAATTTAAAACTGAGCTAAAGCTAAAGCATTTAAACTATTCTTACTTTTTTATATCATTTGATTAACTTGCACACATGAACACCAGCAACAAACAACATCAGTTAGAGAATAATAAAAAAAAAGGATTAAAATATGCCTTAAGGTTCTTTCTTTCATTGTAATTGCCAGTGAAAAGCATGAAAGCTTGTTTACAGCAGCGCAGCTCATTAAAAGCTGCACCAAGTTTGGCGTCACTGTCTGGTTTCTCAAATAGAATGGTCACCTTGCAATTAGGGTATGGTGACATAGGAATCTAAATGCCGTCTAAAGAGAGGCCCACTGTCTCAGACTTGTCTAAGTCGATGCTTATTCTTAGCTGAGGACAATTACTGAAATACTGACTCATTAGTTTCCTTCACATCCTTTTCAACACAATGAAATCTATCTCCCTTGTAACCACATCCTGTCTGGGATGTTTTCAATTACTCACTGTGTCCCATTCTCTGCTTCCTCATCTCAGCAAAATTCACCTCCTCCTTTCAACTGTCTATAGACAGCCTATAGTGTCTGCTTGTCTGTGTACATTATTCCTTTTAGACCACTTTAGTCTGCAAAGAAAGTCTAAATGCACCAGTAAAACAATATTTTGGTTTATATAAGTGCTGGTGCACAGATTAAGAGCATTCCTTCACTGACCAGCTGTGCTACACAGTACTACAAATATAGTGAAAAACTTGGAGATTATTGGAAAAAAGAACCCATATTTATATATTTTCTGTTGACAGTTTTTCTTTTCCATTTCCATAACCTTGGTTATTTTTACTCCCCTTTAGTCATGCATTTTCACAGGATTGGCAGTGTCATTATCTGCCCAACAGCAAAGCCCCTTGTATTTTTTACTAAATGTATGTATTTATGATTGTGGAGCTGCAGGGTGCAATGATATCTGCCACTCTCAGCAGCGCTTGGGGGCTTTTGTGTGGCGCTTCAGAAAGGTGTTGTGTCCCTGGGACTCTACACCTCACCAAGCAAGACGGATTCCCAGCCAGCCTGCCGCCTGATAAGCCTCTGTGAAATCCCAGAGAGTCGGGATTCGATTAAAATAATCAACAAGGAGGTGAGAATATCTCCATATTTGGTGTGGTTTTAGACATTGTGATAGAGGAATGGCCATTCACCAGCCAAAGAAATGTGTCCCGCTGAGCTAAAAGAAGTTGTGAGGTAAATTGCAGTAATGGCATTTGTGTCTTCAGCGCTTCTTAATCAGTTTTTTGCCCCGTTAACCTTGTTGGCCTTTTTACCTTTGCAACTGTGTGTTCATGCATGCGTTAAGTGTGACACACGCTGATGCTGATCGCTTGTTGGAGGGGAGAGAGTGGTGTGCATTGCCAAAACGTCTCATTATCACATTCACTGTCAACTTTGGCAGCTTCCAATGCCCAAGATTTATCCCTGCTAAAACTGCCACTTCAAAGCGTGGACTTATTCAAATTTATCCCAAAGTTTGAGGAGACTTTTAACATATTCTTGCTATAACAAGCCCCACGGGCTACAGAAACAATAGTCACAACTTTGAAGTAAATAACTCCCCTTTAAAAATCCCATTTTAATGTTCTGGCCTGCTTCAACAGCAGCCAAAGAAAAGTGTAAATACATGACATGACATGAAAAATGATAAATCAATATGACAATTAGTATTTTATTACAAGATGCAGCTACTACAGGCAGAGTGCCCTGATTATAGATAAAGAACACTGACAACATTTAAATTAAGGAAGAAATTAATCACACAGAGGAAATGGAAGACACATCATTAAGGCACAACACAATGACTGGTGCTGCCATAATTCTATAAATATTCCTCTCTGAGTGTGAGAGTGTGAAATATCTTAGTGTTACAAAAAGCAGTGATGTGCTGTAGCAATACAAAGTGAAATACTTGCTGTGACTGAAGACAGATGGGGCTAGAAGGTTAAACTTCCCAGTCCCAGCTCATTTGTGTCAAGCAGATGTACAGTTAGATCCATATGTTTTTGGACAATGACACTATTAAGTTGTTTTTTTTTTTGCAATTTTGCCTCTGTACAGCACCACAGTGGATTTGGATTTTAAATGAAAAAAATTAAGAAGTGATAAAAGTGCAGATTTTCAGCTTTAATTCAAGGGGTTTAACAAAAGTACTGCATTAACTGTTTAGGAATTACAGCCATTTTTATATAGTCTCCCATTTTCAGAGGCACAGAAGTGACTGGACAATTGATTGACAAGCAGTTTCATGGCCACCTTGAGGTCTGTTCCCTTGTTATTCCATGACAAATTAAGCAGATAAAAGATCTGGAGTTGATTCCAAGTGTTGAACTTGCAATTTGCAGTTTTTCACTGGAAATTTCAATATGAGGTCCAAAGAGAACAAAATAAACCTATCAGAGAGATTGCAAAAGCTTTAGGAGTCACCAAATAGACAGTCTGGTGCAGTATTAAAAAGAATGAATGCACTCATCAGCTCAGAAAGCCTGAAAGACCACAGAAGGCAACTAAAGTGTATGATTGCAGAATTATTTCCATGGTTAAGAAAAACACATCTTCACAACATCTAACCAAATCAAGAACACTCTCCTGGAGGTAGGAGTATCACTGTCAAAGTCACCAATCAAGAGACGCCTTCATAAATGGAAATACAGAGAGTTTACAACAAGGTGCAAAGAGAACAGCAAAGCCAGATTAGACTTTTCCAGAAAAAGTCTAAAAGAGCCTGCACAGTTCTGAAAAAAGTCTTTAACCAAGATGAACTTGTGTCAGAATGATGGAAGAGAAAAGTATGGAGAAGGAGAGAAACAGCTCATGTGTCAAACATGGTGGAGGCAACATTATGGTATGGGCATGTATGGCTCCCAGTGGAAGCAGGTCACTAGTGTGTCTTGATGATGTGACTGCTGATAGAAGAAGGAGGATGAAGTATGAAGTGTAAAGGGCTATACTCTCTGCTCAGATTCAGCCAAATGCTTCAAAACTGAAGGCAGCTGCAGTAAAGGCCTGGCAGAGCATCTTAAGGGAGGAAACATAGCATTTGGTGATGTCTGTGGCTTCTAGACTTCAGGCAGTCACTGACTGCAAAGAATTTGAAACTATATACTGAAAACAGTCCTTACATTAAAAATTGTGTTGGTCTGTCCAATTACTTTAGAGCCTGTGAAAATCAGGGGTCATGTATAAAATGGCTGTAATTCCTAAACAATTAATGCAAAATCTTTGTAAAAACTTCTTAAATCAAAACTGAAGGTCAAAGTCACAAAAATTGTGACCCTGTCCAAAAACATACAGACTTAACAGCATTTCAGACAATATCGGTCATATTTTAATGTGTCTGTAATACATTTATGTGTTTTTGTTTTTTACTATCACTTCCAGTTAAACACCGATTATTCATTTATCATAAGATATTCAGATTTTTATGATATTAGAACAAATTATGTTTGGGTATAGGGTTTTTACATCTTAATCTTATAGAACACACGAGTTTAGTTCATTGTTTTTGTCTCTTTTCCTCTTAAACAGCACAATTTAGAACCAGTTCTAAGCATTTTCATCAAAAAATTATTGTCATGGGACCACAACATCAAAAGAAATTCACCAAAAATTTGCAGATGAAGCCTACACATTCTGTCTGCTATGAATTCTTTTAATACTTTTATTACATAACACTACAGATTTTCAGGTTTTTAAAGCTGTTCAAATTAAACTTGGTAGAGCTACATCTTCACTGGCACTGCATGGAAAAGAGGTATGGGTAGAATCTGATACGGGTCCCTGATTTTCAGAATTTCAGCCTGTATTTTCAAACCTTTGGCCAATGTTACTCAAGGCAAGATAAATAAAACAATCCAATCTGCTTGGAGTGTAGAATAAAGCAAATATATAAGAGAGAAACACACTATAATTCATGATAATACAATAATTATGGATATAAAATCAATTAATTAAAATATCATGAAGAAAAACTAATTTGATTTGATTTGCATATTAAATTTAGCACATGATCATGGACACTGCAAGCAATTATCCAGAAGATGTTGTTGTGGTAAACTGTGAGTGAATTAGTGTGAGAATAAGTTTGATTTGACAATTCACATGTGAAGTCAGAAGTGTAAGCTCTCTAGTTTGCCGTTTTAATATATCAAGTACATGTGATGGAAAGATGCAGCTGTAAAAATAGAAAACAACTTTAAAATATTGCGATTCCCTTTTCAACTTGACAAATGTGCGAAAAAGAAGGGGAGTTGCTAATAAGTTTGCTGTGTAAGAAGTAGTGCTTGGTTCATGTAGGTGAAAACTGTAGCGTGACAAACTAGGCTTTATGCTTTTTCTAAATATAAATTTGCTCAAATAGACATAGAAGGAAATGAAAGTTGGTAAAGTCATAAGAGAGAGACAGACACTGTATGGAGGAAAAAAAAACAACAGAAAATTTTTTTTTTCTTGCTACAGATAAGAAAAGGAATATTTCACAAGTTAGTAATAAGAGTGTGATAAAGTCTCATTAAGGCACCAAAAGGGTTCTCTAAAAACCATGTTACTTGTTTTATCCCAGGTAAACCAGCACATCACGAGAGGTCAAAACAAAATTAAAAAATTAATGAAAGCTTTGACTTTTAAACAGAGCAATTTCATTAGATCACTTAGAATAATTTGGAAACAGTACTTTCAAAACTATGGATGACTTTAATTTTAATTGCTGGTAAACAGGTCCATGTATTTGTTGCTGATCTTAAGGCTCTTGATTGTGGCAAAAGCTATCATCAGCTATCGTCACCCCTGTGACCTGGACCTGAATAAGCATCAGAAAATGGATGGATGGATATTAAGTTCATTATTACTTAACATGACCACAAAATAACTTGCAAAATGCATTTATTGATCTTTTAAAAATGTGTTTTTTTTTTAACAGTGAATTTGCTTAAACTTGTCTTGTCTTGTAAACTTGTCTTAATGAATTTCCCTCTGGGATTAATAAAGTTATTCCTAAACCTTAAATACAACTCATTTATATATATAATTAAGAAATATATGGAAATAAAAGAGGTGGTGGGGGACATAGGCCTAGACTAGATTATTTTTTTGACCACTGAACCCATTTCGTAAGGGTCACAGCTCATCCTTACTGGACTCTATCAAACCACAGGAGGTCTGCTGGTGTAGACAAGGGCTGAGCGCCTGCAGGTTCACCTACAGAAACCTATGTCTTTTACTTCTTATGTCTTTTGTGTACTCTGTAGATCTGGTTCACCAAAGGATCTCCTTTGATCGTCTCAGCTTGAGCTTAACTAAACAGTGAATGAGTGAGTTTTTAGAGATAAGGGATAACAAACTCATGTTAGGAAAAAAATATGTGCTGGATACGTAACAAATAACAAAACAAGCAGTATTATGAAAATAAATGCAGAACAATAATTGTTTTGTCCTTAATATTTTGTTTCTATAATTGATGGAAGCCAGGGTCACAATTGAAAATTAGATTATAGTCTACAGACTATAGTCCTAGCTCCACTACAGTAATTACATGTTATTAGGACATCCCAATAACTCCCTGAAAACCCTCCAACAGATGAAAAACTGCTGCAGTGGGAGTATCGACTGGAATTAGTAAGAGATCTTTTCTCTCCCATGTTAGCCTCTCTGCATCACCTCCATGTAAGGAATTTAATTAAAAAGCATGGTTAAAGACCTCACAGACCAATATTATTTTAACGTGCTCTACGAGTGCTGACTTATTTGTAGGTGACCATCCTTTAGTTATGCTTTAAAAGGCCTCAGCTGGTGGGAAAGCCCCTGTTCACTGTCCATGAATTTATATAGCACTGTCAACTTTTTGCCTTAACTACCGTGTAGTTTGTGTGTTTTCCTCTCTCCTTGCCTACAGATATCAATGGGTCTTCAATTCCATGTTCATGATATTATCATTATTACATCAATAACTAGTTTGATGATGCAGAATTACAATTATCTTACCTTTTCTCTTTCCACTCAGCCAGCTGCAAACCACAAGACTGGTCTTTACTTGTTACAAGGACATTTTTCTGCCACAAACCTATAGTACTATGATGTGTGTTGGCACTGTACTACTAAAATATTTAATTTTAATTCAGTTCTTGTGTTAGTGTCCACTGACATTCAGGATTTAACAACTTATTGGTGTCTCTTTTTACAGAAAGAAATTGGCCAAATATTGTAAATGTGTATGTCTGTTTTCCCCGGGGACTGCATAGACTAAATGTTGATTAGCCTATAGGACAAATTCTGTGTACACTCACCAGCCACTTTATTATGTACACCTTGCAACGACTGGATTGGACCAACATTCATCAAGGTGCTGGAAACATTCCTCAGAGATTTTGGTCCATATTGACATGACATCATCACACAGTTGCTGCAGATTTGTCGGCTGCACCTCCATAATGTGAATCTCCTGTTTCACCACATTCCAAAGGTGCTCTACTGGATTGAGATCTGGTGACTGTGGAGATCATTTGAGTACAGTCGAGTCGACTGTACTCAAATGACCTCCACATCATTATTCAAGAAACCAAATTCTGATCATACCATCTGAATGTTGCAGCAGAAATCGAGACACATCAGAACAGGCAACGTTTTTCTAATCTTCAATTGTCGATTTTTGGTGAGCCCATGCAAACTGTAGCCTCGGTTTCCTGTTCTTAGCTGACAGAAGTGACACCCAGTGTGGTCTTCTGCTGCTGTAGTCCATCTGGTTCAAGGTTCTGCATACCTAACTTATAACAAGGGGCAATTTGAGTTACTGTTGTGTTCCTGTCAGCGCAAAGCAGTCTGGCCATTCTCCTCTGACCTCTGGCATCAACAAGGCATTTTCACCCAGAGAACTGCCGCTTACTGGATATTTTCATTTTGTCCGACCAATCTTAGTAAACCTTGTGTGGGAAAATTCCAGTAGCTCAGCAGTTTCTGAAGTACTCAAGCAACAACAAGCATGGTGGTTCAAAGTCGGATACAAACCTCAAAGTTTGGTTTGAACTTCAGCAGGTCCTCTTGACCATGTCTACATGCTTAAATGCACTGAGTTGCTACCATGTGATTAGCTGATTAGATATTTGCATTAACAAACAGTTGAACAGGTGTGCCTAACAAAGTGGTGGTGAGTGTATATACAAATAGACAACTTAGCAATGGCTTGCTGAGTTCATACTGAGATTTTATATCTATAAACTTATTACAAAAAGTAAGGAAATTTGTGTTTGGTCGATTATTTCTTTGTTGTAACAATGCTTCCTGGCAATAAATCTTATACCGTTTGAAAACCTGTTTATTTCCCCTTAAATGGTGCCAAATTTGTAAGGAAAATGCATTTGTGGGTTGAGCAGCAGAGTTGAGTATGTGGGTTGCACCCATGAAAAACATGCCAAACAGCGTATTCTGCTATTGACTCTTATTTTGAGCTTCTGGTACCCCAGGTGCTGACAATCAGGTGCCTGATTGGTGCCTGATTGTGGCACCATTTAAGGGGAAATAAACAAGCTTTCCAACGGTATAAGATTTATTGCCAAGAAACATTGTTACGACAAAGAAATAATCGACTAAACACACATTTTTGTGTGTACATATATATATATATATATATATCATTCAAGGCCCTGAGCAGTTTTCAGCTTCATTAGGTGCATGTGTAAATATAGCTTAGGCATCAGCTCTAATGTGCATTTTAGCACTACTATACACATCCACAAATATTAATTGTTGCACTTTTTTAATAGAACGTGATCACTGAGTTCAACAAAGAATTGCATTGAGATTATGTAAATGTGGATCATGAGTGGACTTGAAACACAGCCTCGGTTATCTGTGGCATGAATAATTTGCATGTGATCTCTTTTTATGACCACTATGAAAATCTGGAGCAGGCAAGTCACATTTATAACAGAGTCATAAGACTTTACCAATAATCATAGCTGATTTTGAACTAACTGACCTAAATACTGTAGGGAAGGAGAGTGATCCGTAAACATGTTTCCTGTTTTGCTTCTTTTTATTCTGGGTTCTTCTTTCCCATTTTATTGACATCGGTAAGATATTGAGGAATAATACTAAACGCTAAACATCTGTAAGGGAAACTGTCATTTAATAAACCTTAATTTTGCCACCAACACATTCCCGTTTTTATGTGACCAACGTACACACTAAAATTAGCCATCTAGCACAGATCTCCTGCCCTGATCCATGCCAGCTGACCTCATCACAGATTTTATTATTCTGCACATACGACTTTCTTGACACATGCAAGGCTGTGTATAGCTTTCCATTGTCAGTAATTAGCATCTTTTCATGATGTTATGAGCAGCCACGTTACAATCTCGTGATGTATTTTCCTAACAAAAGCATTGTGGG
>VUQS01076246.1:4665-15664 GCA_015108495.1 Heterochromis multidens
CAGTTCATTCTGTGTATAGTATACACAACTGGATGTTTTCATATCAAGAAAACAACTTCTCCACACATGGGGTAAAATGTCCTCTTTTAGGTAAACCTGAAAATGGATTTTTTTCACCATTATGATATAAAGTGAGTGCTGCCACCACTGTCTAATTACAACTAAAGGTCAAAAATAAAAATCATAGTTGTTTCTTGATTCAGATGTGATGCAGTCGAATGCAATATGATACAGCTTTGTCAGCTTAAACTGGAATTCTTCTTGGATTATCACTGACTACCGGCGCAACACAATATGAGTCTAAAAATAAACTGTATCTTCTTAGAAGTATGAAGTGTGCATGATAATGTGATCTGTTAGAACAATTAATAATATGTAGAGCTTTTGTAGTCAGGGCAACTGAGAAATAAGCCAAACTTAAGGTGTGAAAGCACATTTCGTAGGTTAAAAAATGTGACTGGTGGGAGGCTAAGGAATTCAGTTCAGCTCAAGGCACCACAATGGCTTTGGCTGGCTATGATGTCAGTAACACATTCATCCATTAGTGTTTCTACAGATGAAATGATCCTCATCAACATAATGTTTTTTCCTAGCCACCATAGCTTGATTCATTCTAACCTTACCATCACCCTTGAATTTTCTAAGCTCAACCCTTAAAACCAGTCTGAATGCTCACACAGCCCCTTCCCATAGTGAGGAACAGCTAAAATATCCTTACTTTCCACAAAAGTCCCCCTTCCCCAGGTCAAAAATCTAATTGGGCTTCACACATATAAACATACAAGTACATACTACATATACACATCTGTCAGTACTGGGCTTTAAAAAAGGGTAAAGAGGCTGTCTGGCATCAGAGTGATGATCTGAGCCCACAGCAGCAGTCATACATCTCTTGCCATGCACTTTGATGCCAGCTGCAGTTTACAGGGAGGGCTTCTAAAATGGCACAGCAAACCGCAGAGGGCTTTCTGGCACTGTTCTAAAAAAACCACAAACTCACCTCAGAACCAGATAGCATGACAACCATGATGGACGGTATCCCTCTAAATGCTGCACTAATGCTGCAATCAAACTTTAATTCCCTGACACCATAGTCATGTACTGGTTTGTGTTTTAACAATCCTGGTGATGAAGCTCTACAAGTTGACATTAAAGACTAACAGAAAGCATGAAATACTGGAATTACTCAGTGTTCTAGATCAATGTGTCAACAAATCCAAAAGATGGAACAACAGACAATGTCCTACAGTCTTAAAAATGCCTGTAATCTGACTAAACAAAAGTGTGGCTTCAATGCCTGCTGTGTTTCACAACTACTAGCACAGCCACAAAAAACTTTACCCCCGATTAATTAACTGTATTGATGAACTATTGCTCCATCTCCCATCTCTTGATGGGAGATGGAGATGAATTAGAGAAGGGTTTTTTTCTGTCTCTAGCTGAAAACAGACCTCTAGCACCTTCATTCTCAAGCACATGAACTTTTAAAAATTGTGAAGAAAAAAGAAAAGATTTTTGCATTTTGACATGAAGTCTCCCCCACCTTCAACCCTTCCTCAAGTCACCAGTGGCATCTAAAGCTCCAATTTGATTGTGTTCAACATGGATTCAGAAAGGCCTAGTTGCATTGCAGAGAGGTAGAAAAGCATGTGAGTGGTTTGTGTGTGCATTTTTATTTGACTTTTTAAAGTTAGTGTTTTTTTATTGTTGTTGCTGAGAGCTAGATGTTCAGATTAATGCCATTTTTTCCCTCAGTTTGATAAATTTAGAGCCATCTGGGACAATTCTAAGATCAAAAATACACCAACCAAAGCATCCAACAATCAGAAAAAACCCGCAATACTTAATTTGCCTAAATAATGTAATTTGCTTACTACATGTTTAAAAAGACAACCACAAATAGCAATGCTTAATATATAAAAATATATTAAGCACTGCTTTATATTTATTATCTCTGTGTTTTTAAGAAAACAACTAAGGAGGTGCAGATCTATTCTTAATCTGACTGGATGGTAAATTTGCAGAGAGTAGGAAGAATCCTTTCAAAGTTTAATACTTCATACCAAAAAACTATACCTATGCAGTAACTCCTGAATGAATACTGTTGATTACAAAAATGTGTATAGCCTTCTTTAGTACCCTCAGAGGTCTTCTCCTGGAAACATTGATGATGATGATCCTAATATGAAAGAAACCTTAGAGTAAGTGTATGATGAAGGAAAAACATGACAGACAGTATATTAGGAATAACAGCAGGGAAATTTTTATAATCTCTGTAATCATTTTATTTAACCAATATTTGGTAAATTCTTCTGTTAAAGCAGTTGTAATGAAACATTATTATTATTATTATTATAATTATTATCATTATCATTATTATTATTAGGCAAACAATTCTCTGCCAGACAGAAATATTCTATTATAGAGGGTGACATCATGTGTTATGAAAGCATGTGTTATCTGTCCTTGTGGCAGCGGAGCCACAATCTGTTAAGTCTGTTAGAGAAGGTGTTCTGCTGCCTGTCTAGTAAGTGGTGCAGAGGGTGGTCAGGATTAACCATGACAGTTAACGTCCTTTCCACCGCAGCTTCAAAAGTATCCATCATATAGATTTTCTCATTTAATGTCAGAGAATATACTGTCTGATTTCATTCTTTTTTTCCCCCTCTGGAATATTACCCCTCCACATTTTTTAAACCTAAATTGGCCCTAATATGGAAGTGTAAAATACAGGTTGAAGAAATACTCTCACATCTTTACACATCTAAGCAGAACAATCTCTGTTCCCAATACGCCCACTAAGTACCACTTTTCAAACATCACACCTTAACAAACAAGGTTAAGTGCATGATGAGTTAAGAGTCTGTGGTTAGTTCAGAAGATTTTGCCCTGTAGTGGAAGCAGAATTGTTTTTTAGAATATAGTTCACGACAAAGAAACATGTGTTTCTTTGTCGTTACTTACAGACAGAAAGTGGCATTACATAGAATTTATGCCTTATATCTGTCCAGTTGATTTACTAAGCTCCAGGTAATGACTGGAAATGTGGGGAAACAGCAAGCTGAGCTAACCGCAGCTTTGCCTACCTAACACCTCTACAGTTTAACACCTGTGATATTAGTTACCCGGGGAGACTCTGGGGACAATCCTCTCTCAAGTAAGTTTTTTTATTAAATAAAAAACTGTTTTTGCAACAGTTTATGACCATTTCATTTTTTCAATAATGTTCAGTAATCATTTAATGCACTGATGGGATGTAACAACCTCATTTTTATAAAGAATTTCATTTCTGCTATTAATGGATAAAAAAGGCGGTCTTTTGTAGTCATCTCAGCAAACTGACCCCAAGATCAGACTGTGCAATGCAGAGAAATTGCAAATAAACCCAAGAACTACCTCTCAGAAACTACAGGCCTCAACTTATGTGTTAAATGTTAAAGTTCATGACAGTATAATTCTCTGTAAAAGGAACATGGCAGCACAGCTTAGATTTACAGAAAAACTCTGCTTATTGTTCCTCAGTGTAACCATTTATAATTATATCTAATATCAGCCCTGAATGATAGATGATAGCTCTCTTACAGCCTAACAGAGATGTTTTACTGAGTTACTGTTAATAGTAAGAGCTCAGTAACTATATAATAGTAACGGTTTCACATGTAACTGAAAAAATGCAGGGCACTTTTCCAAGTCTTTAATAAATGTAAAGTTTTATCAGTAAAGACAAACATTTTTCATTTTTCATTTTCTTCCACTTATCCAATTCAGAGTCGAGGGGTGGCTGGAGCCTATCCAGGCAGGGTACACCCCAGAAAGGTCTATTGCAGGGCTAATGCAGAGAGACAGATAACCATTCATGCTCACATTCACACCTACTGCCAGTTAACCTGACCCATGCATAACTTTGGACTGTGGGAGGAACCATAGTACCAGAAGAGAATTGGGTACTCGGAGTGTTGACTCTCACTGTGCTATCATATCATTTCCTGTTCAGTTCAATTCAATTTTATTTATATAGCGCCAAATCACAACAATGGTGTTTTCTGTAGCTTGTGTGTACCTCTATTAATTACAGACTTTTACATAATGACTTGTTTCAGATTCATACACCTATATGTGCTTTAGCAGAGCACACATTCTCTTCAATCACCTGCAATTATATTCTTAGTATTCACTTATTGTGTCACTAGCAGCATGGCTTGCAGTTCTCCAGCTGTTTCACTGGCACGTTCCTGCTCAGTGTGTCAAATGTTCAGTTATTTCTTGGCCTCTTTTAGTGCTAATGGTACTTGTAATGAATGTAGCTTGTTCGTAGCTTTGGAGGCCAGGCTCAGTGAATTGGAGACTCCGCTCCGCACCGCTGAAAATAATCCTATAACTAGCCAGATCCCGGCAGTTGGTGTGGGCCAAAATAGCTTAGCCCTGGTTAGCTGTCCCCTAGCAGGTCCTCCTGAGCAGCTGGAAAATTTTAGGCCAGGTGAGTGACAGTGAGGAGGAAGAATAGTCTGAAACAGAAGCCCCCGGTTCACGTTTCGAATCGATTTTCCCCACTCAGCGACACACCCGTCGAGGAAAAAACTGTAGTTATTGGCAACTCTATTGTTAGAAACGTGAAGCTAGAGACCCCAGCAACCATAGTCCAATGTATTCCAGGGACCAGAGCAGGCAACACTGAAGCACATTTGAAACTACTGGCTTAAGCGTAGATTTGGTAAGATTGTAATTCACATTGGCAGTAATGACACCAGGTGGCGTCAGTCAGAGGTAATTAAAATTAACATGGAGTCATGTGTAACTTTGCTCAAACAATGTTTTCTCTGGTCACAAAGATCAGTCATAAAAAGAAGCTGTGTTAGCTCTGGAAAAGGTTAGGGCTACTTTTTTCTTGCAGTGCCAGTTTGTATCTGTGTTCTGTCACCATAACTATGGGAAAGCTACAGATTCAAATTCCTCATTGATTTGGTAACATTACTTGCTGTACTATGCAGGGTCATCAATGATCACTGTGTGTTCTCATCTGTTTCATGCTGTTGTAATGTCAGTTGGAGATGGTAGCATGGTGAGGAAGCAACCCTTCACACTGCAGGCCAGCTAGGTGCAACACCCATGAGCAACCCTGACACAGAGACACTGACACCACTTGGCACAAGTCAAACTCATAGCAACTCACACAGGAGTGCACTGCAACACTAACATGCGTGTGTTCACTGACTGTATGTGGGGGCTTCTTTACTACAAAAACTATTCTCCTCAAGCAGTCCCTCCTTTGTTGTTTTGTTGGTTTATAGGAAATGTTTATCAATATGTTAATGTTGTCTTCATTTATGTGTACAGTCATCTACAGCAAAGACTGTGCTCTTGAGCAAAATCTCTTCAGGGGAATAGCTTTTAAAAGCACTAAGTTAGGATCTCTAGTGGCTCATTTGACCTCTTGTTGATTTTCCATGAAGGCCAACAGGAGTGATGGAGAGATTCTCATTCTTCTAAGAAGGCTATTATTCCTTAAGAGCTTGGACCGTTGGGTGTTAAAGTGATTCTGACCTTAACCTTTCCACTTAACCACACACATGTGCCCCATGTAAAAGTGAAGTATGTGGGCTTTATTATTTAATAGCAGACAGGAGAGCTACAGAGTCCAACAAGGAGAGAGAAATAGCAAGTGGAATTAGTAAAGCTAAACTCAAGACAAGCCAATTACTTCCAAACCAGGAGCTGAGCTTGTAGTGTTATGAAAAAGTATATTAATTATGAGGTGTAAAAACTCCTGGGAATTGGTCTATAAAAATCAAAGACCTTACTGGATTTAAGGTTTCCCATTTAAGATCATCTTCTTGGACATGTCCAGATAGACTACAGAACAGCTGCTGGTTTTTTTTATTGTAGCTGTGCTGGAGTCCTTTAGAAATTATGTTCTGACCACTTGCAGTGTGAGCTCTGCGATGTCACCAGGCTTCTCAAACTTGAACAAAGTAACATAACAAACATGTTTTAAAGTGACCTTTATTCCACCTTAAGAATCATCACAGTACCACTATTCAAAGACCCACATCGAATCTTGTCATGTGAGAAAGGAGACCAGGAACATGCTTAATATTTTTTCTGACATTTAAAGGGTTGTCCACCATAAATAATTCAACACTGTCAATGTGGAGTTCTACTGTAATATCCTGAGGTCTCTTGAAGGAGCACATTGAGTGGAAACAAATGAACTGTGGTGAGTGCCACTGAGTTGGCTCAGAATGCATTGAAACAAAGGAGTTTTTTTCACACAAACTCACCATCTACATGACTTGCTAGAGTTGGCTGCCTTTGATATTGTCCACCTCCCAAAAATGAAAATCAAGTTGTGTCACCATTTTGACACAGTGGAGAATCTCTAGCAGCCTTAACAGAAGATTTATGTTTTGTTTTTTTTGAGTGACATTATTTAGCCACATTTTTTAAAAATGCAATAATGAGAATGTAACATCAAACAGCACAGCAACATTCACATTTAAGAGTTCCCTATTAGACAACAAAATGGGGAATGGATTATTTAAATGAATACAATGAATGCATATACATTTTTTCTCTATATATTTTTTTATCATTTAAAAATTGTCAGTGGTAGGATAGGAATTAGTGTGCAATGGAATACTGTCCCAGTACCGTAGGTGCAAAGGATTTGGGTGTGGTTTTGGTAATCTGTTTTGGTTTTGAAGTGATAATGTGGGACTGAGAAGAGAAGTTATAATGATGACCTAAGTGACTTGGGGCAGAAAATGGTTTTATGTAGATGTTTTCACTTAAGCTGAAGGGATTCTGCTTTGGTTTTGAATATGAAACCAATGAAACTTTTGTTTTATATCACAACCCCAAATCTCAGGACAGGAGGAATTTTGGCCCAGTCTTCAGTTCATTGAAGTTTGCGACTGCACTTCAATCAGATTCATGTCTGGACTGGGCTACTTTTATTGCAATATCTTGATTCTTTTCTTTTTCAGCCATTCTGTTGTAGATTTACTGCCATGCTTGGGATCATTGTCCTGCTGTATGGTCCCAATTTTGGCCAAGCTTTACCTGTCAGACAGATGGCCTCACATTTGACTGTAGAATACTTTGGTATACAGAGGAGTTCATGATTGACTCAGCGACTGCAAGGTGTCCAGGTCCTGTGGCTGCAAAACAAGCCCAAATCTTCACACCTCCACCACTGTGTTTTACTGTTGGTATGAGGCATTTGTGCAGATATGCTGTGTTTAGGTTCCATACCAGACATCTCTAGTTTCGTCTCATCTGTCTAGAGGGTGATGTTTCAGAATCTTGTGGTCTGTAACGTTGTTAACATGGCAGCACAGCTTAGATAGTTTCTCAGAGGTAATTCTTGGGTTTATTTGCAATTTCTCTGCGTTGCACAGTCTGATCTTGTGATCAGTTTGCTTAGATGACCACAAATTGGCCCCAAGGTTCAAAACCAGCAAACTGCCAAAATGTCTGCTTTTATAAAGGTTCCCTGTCTTGCTGATGATCAGTTAATCAAGTGCATTTGATCAGCAGTGCCTGGCTGCTACTTACCCTCTACCTTCTAGAGTTTTGTGAAAACTCTGTTTCACATGAGTGTATCTATTTAAATTAGAACCATGTTTAGTGCAATTTTATTTTTGCTTGGGTCACCTTGATGTTTCCATCTTGTGAAGGTGGAAACAATTTTTATTTCCTTTATCTCACTCTATACTCCTGACAACATCCCTCAGAGAAGCAGGCATCTATCTACAGTTTAGTGATAAAAACATAAAAATTACAGCAGCTGAGCCAAGATGGTCGAATTTCCTCACCACCGTGACAATACAGCTTTCTTAATCTATTCTGACAACAAAGAAGCTGCATACAGAGCTGGGCTTACAGAGGTAGAGAGATAGATGGAGAAAAAAAAGAGGAAAAGCTGAAGCCAAATAATTACATCAATTCTCAAGCCATTTTATTTAATGTTGTGGATTTTTTTTCTAAGGCTTGAATGCACTTATCCTAATGTCTGCCAGTCTTCAAGGCAAACAAAGAAGAATCTTTTTGTTTATATTTATCTCTAAGACATGGAAGCATAAGAAGTCTCCCTCTGATATACTCATTTCTCATCTTGATCACCCAATGAAAATCTCAGCATCTTCAACTCCATCTCCTGTCTTTCTGTTTGTGCACCATCTCCAAACCATACACCATAACCGGTCTCACTACCACCTTGTAAACCTTCCCTCTGATTCTTTCTGCTACCCTTATGTCATAAATCACCCCTGTTCAACATGTATCTTGTAGCTTCACCCTGCCTGCACTCTCTTCTTTACTGTCCATTGCTTTGGATGGTTGACCCCAGGTATTTAAACTCATCTACCTTCACTACCTGTTCTAGGACAGGTTTTTATATAGCGTTTTTCTACTCCACTTGATCACTCAATGCACTTTATACAACATATCTCATTCACCCAAGCATTCTTTTCTACATCTAAGTGTTTTCTAACACTCACACTCTGATGAACACATTGGGAGCAACTCAGGATACTTTGGCATGACTAACTTTCCAATTAGTAGATGACCTGCTCTATCTACTGAGCCACAGCCACTCCTTGCAGTGTTGTTACACCTGTTGCTTTCTCATTCATGTACATGTATTCTGTCTTGCTTCCACTGACTTTCATTCGTCGTCACTCCAAGAGCATGCTTTCACCTCTCCAGACTCTCTTCCACCTGCTCCCTACTCTCACTACAAATCACAATGTCATCTGCCAACATTATAGTTCATAGAGACTCTTGTCTGACTTCATCTGTCAGCCTGTCCATCACCATAGCAAACTAGAAGGGGCTTAGAGCCAATCCCTGATGTAATCCCCCCACCCCACCCCCACACCTGGAACCCATCACTCCTACTGCACACATCACCACTGTCCTCATACATGTCATGCAATACCCTCACATACCTCTCTGTCACTCCTGACTTCCTCATGCAGTACCACAGTTCCTCTCTTGTCATATGTTTTCTCTAGATCCACAAAGACACAGTGCAACTCCTTCTAACCTTCGCTATACTTCACCATCAACACTCTCAAAAAGAACATCTGTAGTGCTCTTTCTCAGCATGAAGCCATACTGCTGATCGTCACCTCTCTTCTTAATCTAGCTTCAACAACTCTTTCCCATATCCTTATGGTATGGATCATCAACTTTATCCCTCTGCAATTACTACAGCTCTGCACATCACCCTTGTTCTTGAAAATCTGTACCAGTACATTTCTCCATTCCCCAGGCATCTTCTCACTTAGAGCAATTACCCATCTCTTCCCCTAGGGACACTCTCTACCAAATCTTCCATGTTACTCCAGAATTCCGCTTCTTCTTCTAACTGACATCTGTGGGGAGTATGCAGCGTTTCTAACTCACCCTAACTCACAATCTAACTTGTGGCCTTTGCTGTTCCTGTCAAAAAGGAGAACAACCATGGAAGACTACTGGTTTTGTTGTCTATAAAGAATATTTCAAATAACTTTTCCACTCTTATAATGAGGCCGTGAAAGAGGCTGTATCTTCTTACTCCAACATATTCATAAATTGTAATAAGAATAATCGCAGGGTGTTATTTGACAATAGTAACACCAAATTTCCTCCCCTACCTCAGCATGTTTTGCTACTGTTTGTAATGTGTTTCTCAATCACTTTGTGAATAAAGTCATGAACTTGAGATCCAAACTATCCTTAAGTTCCTCCCCTTATGAAGATAGCCCTCAGTGCCCTGAGTTATTTATGTCTTTCTCTCCATTTACACTTAAAGATAAGATGAAACCCTCATCATCCTCATTAGAGATATTACCTGTCCTGCCTGGGACTCTCAACGGTATTGGTCCTTCGTTGCTGTCTATTATTAACAGCTCACTGAGGCAAGGTAATGTTTTTTCCTACTTTTAACATGCTGAGCCAATTCCTCTACTGAATAAACCTAATCTTGATGGCAGCTCTATTGGTAATTATTGGCCTATTCAAAATGACCATTTATTAGTAAATATTTAGAAAAAAAATCAATCCAAATCCTTATATACAGAATTCTAACCCTTTTCAATCTGGTTTTCAAAAGCAGCCTTTTATTATGTGGTACCAAGACTTTGGAGTAGTCTCCTGCTCCATCTATATTTAGCTGATTCTATGAACTCTTTTAAAAAACAGGTGAAAACTTTTTTGTTTAAACAGACTTTAAAAATCAAAGTAAAATATATGTATGTCAGGTCCAGTATTTAATGAGAAAAGGTTCTTGGTCATTGGTCATTGCCTTGAGGTGACTGTTGTTGTGATTTAGTGCTATATAAATACAACTGAATTGAATTGAATTAAGAAAGACTCTTGGAATTAAAATGCAGAATTATGAAAACCCAGCACACTTGTTTATATACAGTTATGGTCTGAAGTTTACATAAAGTCATGGGCATAAATGTCAAGGTAATTTTTAGAATCAGAAGCATTTTTATTTGATTACAGTTCACTTTGCTCTCTGCATGCAAAAAAAATAAAAGTTTTTTAAAATAGGCAAAAAAAAAAAAATTCCCCACTCGCCCTCGCGGGCGGTCTTTATCCTTCAAGCTCGGGTCCTCTACCAGAGGCCTGGGAGCTTGAGGGTTCTACGCAGTATCTTTGCTGTTCCTAGGACTGCGCTCTTCTGGACAGAGATCTCGGATGTCATTCCTGGGATCTGCTGGAGCCACTCGCCCAGTTTGGGGGTTACTGCCCCGAGTGCTCCGATTCCCACGGGGACCACTGTTGCCTTCACCCGCCACATCTTCTCCAGCTCCTCTCTCAGCCCCTGGTATTTCTCGAGCTTCTCATGTTCCTTCTTCCTGATGTTGCTATCACTTGGTATAGCTACATCTATCACTACAGCCTCCTTCCTCTGCTTGTCCACCACTACTATGTCCGGTTGGTTAGCCATCACCAGTTTGTCTGTCTGTATCTGGAAGTCCCAGAGGATCTTAGCTTGGTCATTCTC
>VUQS01076248.1:5129-15429 GCA_015108495.1 Heterochromis multidens
AACCCCCCCAAAAAAATCAACCAAAAAAAAAAAAAAAAAAAAAAAAAAAAAAAAAAAAAAAAAAAAAAAAAAAAAAAAAAAAAAAAAAAAAAAAAAACAGAATGCAGAGACAAATTGAAAACACCACAACTTTTATTTTCAACGGGCATTTAAAATCTTATAAAACAGCACAGTAAATAAACCACCAAAGCTTCTTTGACAATGATGTTCACAAAGCCACAAGCTTTCAGTATAATACTGTAGTTATTCTCTAAACTAGTATTGCAGGAGTCTGTTATTGTGTGACATTACTGACACTGTCACTTTCTGTTCACACATTAACAGAAAGAACCAAGAACACTGCAGGGCAAACGGCTACAGCATCAAGTTACATTCACGGGCCTCTGAAACACGCAGAGAGAAAACCCCAGAGCCCAGTGATGGTCCAGGTTAAATATGTAGTGTTTGGTTCATAATAGTAACTAACACTTAAAAATATAACAACAATGCTGTTTGTAGTCACAGCACGCTTACAACTGCATTTTCAACCTTCTATACCTAGTTTTCAATCCTCACGCCAAACCTCCAATCACCTCGTTTGACCTTTGCGTCAGTTTACAACATGAAATTCATGTGGCGAGAAAAAAAAAATATATACCTGGATTATTGGCACAAGCTAAGGCCACCCTGACCCCACCAATAGTATTCTTTAAGTCTGTTTCACATCTGACAGCAATAAAGACAAAACTCCATGCAAGATTACATAAATTCTACTGACTCAAGACTAGATTTTGTCTTTTTCTCCATGACGTGGAATAACTCAGCTACCAATCTTATTATCAATGATTGCTGATTTTCAGGAGTCCATGGCATTAAAAATAGAGGAATTTCAGTGATATACTGTTTCACAGGTTCCTTAAGCACTGAACTTTCTTGTAAGCTGCCAGTGTAGATACAGGGATTAAAGTAAATAGGAAAAGATGGCACCAGACAGTCCAATCTCTTGTAAGCTGTGCAGGTAGAATGGCAGTGTCATAGCATGTAGGAAACAGGTAGAAATAGGTAAATACTAAGAATACACATGTATATAAGAATATATTCAGTAGCACCAGGAAAATCAGGATGTGTATGTCACTGTCAGAGGGTCTGCACTGGGACAGGATACAGCAGGGACATGTGCTCAGCTCCTCTGATTGGCAGCTTGTGTGTCGTGTAGTAGGCGATGACCTCAGGGACGGTTGAGAATGGAGGGCTGTTCTCTCCGAGCACATAGCGACCGTCTGCAGACTGAGTAAACTTCATATGCATGAAGCCTTTGCAGCTCCTGACATAAAGAGACAGTGCAGATGAGTCTCAGCTTGCCTGACAGGAATGTTAATTAGTACACTGACAGATCAAGAATGAAAGTAAGTGTGTGTGTCAGAATGTTTAAAACCTTATAATTATCAGAACTGCCACCTGGAACGAATATGTCAAGCTAAGTTTCCTACAACAATCGGAGCCCCACACAGTTTTCTATGATGGACGTATTCCTGCAGTCTCAGATCAACATACTAATTGTCTTATCATTGTTGCTCAGGGTGGGCTGCACACAATCAGCCCATTCAGGTTTGCTTAATTAAAAAGTTTCAACAGAAACACCACAAGAGGAAAAAAAAGAAAAAAAAAAAAAAAAGTGAAAAGGAAGGACTGTAAAGGGAACGAGAGAGCTGCTATTCAAACAGAAGTCAACATCTGTGCCTATTATTTTGGTATGAATTGCATTCACAATATTGTTGTGACGTACGTTTGCAAAGGTGGCAGTTTTATTCCATCTCAGCGTGAATCACTCCTGACTGTTTATATACAGTGCATCTGGAAAGTATTCACAGCGCTTTACTTGTTCCACATTTTGTCGTGTTACAGACTTATTCCAAAATGGATTAAATTAATTTTTCACCTGAAAATTCTGCACACAATACCCCACAATGACAAAGTGAAAAAAGTCTGCTTGAGATTCTTGCAAATTTATTAAAAATAAAAAACAAAAATATCACATGTACATAAGTATTCACAGCTTTTGCTCAATACTTTGTTGAAGCACCTTTGGCAGCAATTACAGCCTCAAGTCTTTTTGAGTATGATGCTACAAGCTTGGCACACCTATTTTTGGGGCAGTTTCTCTCATTCTTCTTTGCAGAACCTCTCAAGCTTCATCAGGTTGGATGGGGAGCGTCGATGCACAGCCATTTTCAGATCTCTCCAGAGATGTTCGATAGTGTTCAAGTCTGGGCTCTGGCTGGGCCACTCAAGGACATTCACAGAGTGGTCCTGAAGCCACTCCTTTGTTATCTTGGCCATGTGCTTAGGGTCGTTGTCCTGTTGGAAGATGAACCTTCGCCCCAGTCCGAGGTCCAGAGCAGGTTATCATTAAGGATGTTTCTGTACATTTCTGCATTCATCTTTCCCTTGACCCTGACTAGTCTCTCAGTTCCTGCTGCGAAAAAACATTCCCACAGCATGATGCTGCCACCACCATGCTTCACTGTAGGGATGGTATATGGTATTGGCTGGGTGATGAGAGATGCCTGGTTTTCTCCAGACATGATGCTTGGCATTCAGACAAAAGAGTTCAATCTTTGTTTCATCAGACCCAAGAATTTTGTTTCTCATGGTCTGAGAGGGTCTGAGGTGCCTTTTGGCAAACTCCAGGTGGGCTGTCATGTGCCTTTTACTGAGGAGTGGCTTCCTTCTGGCCACTCTACCATACAGGCCTGATTGGTGGAGTGCTGCAGAAATGGTTGTCCTTCTGGAAGATTCTCCTCTCTCCACAGAGCAACACTGGAGCTCTGTCAGAGTGACCATCAGGTTCTTGGTCACCTCCCTTACTAAGGCCCTTCTACCCCGATCGCTCAGATTGGCCGGACGGCCAGCTCTAGGAAGAGTCCTGGTGGTTCCAAACTTCTTCCATTTACAGATGATGGTCACTGTGCTCATTGGGACCTTCAATGCTGCAGAAATGTTTCTGTACCCTTCCCCAGATCTGTGCCTTGATACAATCCTGTCTCTGAGGTCTACAGACAATTCCTTGGACTTCATGGCTTGGTTTGTATTGTGGTCCCATAGCTGACATGTACTGTCAGAAAGGAAAGAAGAGAGCAGTATACTGCTACGACTTTGGATTTGAGCAGTGCTGGCAATGACTTTGCTGAGCACAAGGCCCAAAAGATAAAGTTTTGTGTGAGTGGCTTGTGTTTTTGTAAAGGATTGAAACATTGTTACCATTTATATGTTGAAAATATGAACTCTTACTGTAATATGTGCGTGTGATATATCTAGAAGGTGGTCTACTGGAAATGATTGTTGAATAAGGACTTCTATAAATGAGTGAGCTTGTTTGGTAGGGTGACCTAGTCCAGTTAATCTGTAAGGTCCTGTGGTTATAAGATTAGAATATATAGTAAGTATATATTTTTAAAAGGTTAAAATAAAGGCAAACAGTACAGATTATCTCCTTACGAAGAAGTATTAGGGACACATTGAGAAAAAATGATTAGAGGGATTTTTAAAAATTATTATTGTTGTTCATTTTGAGAATAAAGTCGAAATTTCTGGATAAATCTCATAATCTCTTGCACTGTGGTACCAAAAAAAAAAAAAACAGTCTCAAAGGGACCGGAGTTTATTCCCATTAATCACTGTTGTAAATGTCTGTAGAGGTAATATTGTTAGCGTTGAATGAATGACCCATGCTGGATGCGGATCCCGCCGTCTCCTGCAGAGGCGTGCCGATAGCGTCTCCTCTTTCAGATCCGTGAGGGGGCGTGGCTGCTTCCGTCACTTAGCTTCTTTCTCGGTTCCTTCGTTACGTGTGGCCGACTTGGAGGGAAGTGGACGTTGCCAAGAAGAAAAGAAATAGGCGAAGAGAGCAGAAACAGCAAGTACCACTCAAAAGCTGGTAAGAGCTTTAATGTTAACAAATGCTTCCCGAGACTCTTTAATCCTATGCTTCGATATTTCGACGTTTAAATGTATGTCGGAGGTAAATGACTGCCATGCCGCTTTCGCGGCCCGTGTAGCCGTTGGTTAGCACTAGCCTTCGTGGCCTGTTAGCAGGCCGCTGGGGTTTCGGTACAGGGACAGGAAGGCGTTGATGTGACGCTCTCCAAAATGGGGCCGCGCTGCTTTCCGTTAGCGAGCTGGCAGTGCATTACCACACAGTCGCTTTTCTTTGCACATTGCGACCTATTACGGACCCGTACAGCCCTTAAAGTTTAGAATAAGAGTATTATCTCCTGTCTGCCGAGCCTGGTGTACACATTTGCCCTTGTAATCGCAGAAGAGCGGGGAGCATGCAGCTCGCTAACTTGCTAATGCTATTAAATGTGTTAGCCGGGCCTGTGCACGTTTCCGATTTGGATTTTCAAGTCGTGAGTTGATGTGTTGCTGACCCGTGTGTTTAAAAACAACAGTGCAGTATTAAAGCGGAGTCTGTCGCTGTAGAAAATATGCTAAGATTTGTCTGTAGTAGTTTTAATGTTAGCCACGTTAAAACGTGAGGACAGCAGCGCACATTTCCCTTGTTCTTGGTGGTAGTTCATTCAAATTCTGGTCTAACGCTCCTGCTACAGCAGCTCCACTCGCCTCTACTGATATATACTAAAATACTAGTGTACTAGCTCAGTTTTCCACCTGAAAAATGTAAAGGCATCTTTGAGACTTCACCCCCATGTCCACGTTTTCTCCACGTTAACTGTTAATACCCGGCAACTGCTTTAGTAACAACTTGTTATCTTACAGTGCTGTGTTGCAGTTCTGGTTAGTTTTGCTGGTTATTTGATGTTGTGTTACCTTTTGACTTTGCAGAGGCAACAAGCCTTTTCCAGCCTCACAATGAGTGTTTCATTGGGAGGTTATGTTATCACATTTTAATTTGACCTCAAAGTTATTTATGTGTACCCCACAAAACGTTTTTTTTTTTTTTTTTGTATCACAGGAGATAAGGGTGAGATTGATGGTCACCTCTGTGTTTTTCTGGCTGAATCTACCATGAAAACAAAGTCAATAATGTAGATTATATAAGTTTTCTCTAGCTGTCTAGCTACTTGTAAAAAATGCACGTATTTCATCACCTTAAATTAATTAGCTCGCAGTTTTTTCTCATTTCTTTGTGGTCCCCTTTCACAATTTGTGGTATCATTAATAGGCACCACATGTGAGAAACAAAGTAAACAGAAGAGCCTTTTAAACTGGGAGATCTGCCTCCTTCGAAGCATTATTGACACTCTGGTCAGCAGAAAAGTTTGTGGCGCTTTAATGTCCAATACAATGTTCTGTATCATGAGGCATATATCTTCTTAATGTCATGTTGATCATATTTTAAGTTTGCCTGTTGAGTCACTGACATTATTTGATATTTGTTTTTGGGTTGTTTTTTTTTTCTCTGCGTAGCTTCAGGAGCAGTGAAGTGTCTTCATGGCAGTTCGTCGAGGACACATTAAGTATATGAAAGTGAGTACGAATACCAGCTTCCATTTCAATCTCTACTGCAGTATTTGACCATATCATTTGGCAGTATGATCACTTTACAACATATTAATGGCATATCAACTGAAATTTATAAAGCAAGTTGGCAATTATACAGTAGGTACAAGGACGAAGTAACGAGTGCATAAAGGATATTAAAACATCCAAAAGACACTTTTCAAATCATCATAGCCAAACAAAAATTAATAATCAGCCAAACCAACATAAACAATGTAATGAAGCTGAAATAGAGCAACAATCTGCAATGTGTTAATCACCTCGCCAGCAGCAAACTATAAAAACACCTGTGAGTCAAAGCGCAGGATACAGTAGTGCAAAATTATTGTTGCCCCTCAGCTAGCTAATTGCTTGTCTTTGTCACTTATTGGTGCCATTAACTGCTGAGTTCTATAATGCATGCCACAGAAATGTTACCAGAGTGGTGCTGTTGTTCAATTTTATTAATGCAAGTTCATTTAATTAGCTCTCTGATTTGCTCTTCCTCACTGGAAATCACTTAAATTCTGTTTAGCAACTCTAAGTCCCTGTTATTCTTTGCATCAATTCAAAATTCAGGTATGCAGATTAAGACCGTATGGAAGGTTGTTTAATGCATGCTGTGCAGGGGGAAAAAAGAGTGTGAACAGCTGATTGCAGCAGTGCTACTGGATGCTTTCATCTGAAGCTTTGCATTAAGAAAAATCAACAATACACATGAAGTACAGTTCACTCTAACTTTCCCATATGTATTGGTTTAATGCAGGGCTCTAATTTACCCTTGCAGATGGTGCATCTTATTCTGTGACTGTATATTCACCAGAATACAGTCACAATTCTTCTCTGGCACGAATGAACCTCTGTCACTTTGACTGATGGCCTGATTCCCAATTCAGTCTTCAGTAGTGCGCACACTATAAAAACAATAACGGAAGCAGCATTTTGAAAAATATTTTCAAGTCAGTTTCTAGTTATTTCAGGTATGTCATCAGACCACATTGCAGACAATTTGTGACAGAGGTAATCATGAGGATAAAAGTTAGGTACCGACTTTGTGTTGTATTTTTGCAATGTTCATATTCATGTTTGCTCAGTATGAATCACTGCTATGACATATTTGCAGTTTAAATACATTCACATGCTTGTCTAATTTAATCGGCTTCATAACTTAATCGCATTGCGGTTTTTACTATGCTGTCCGGACACTCTTAAGCTGTATGGATACTCTTGGCCCTTTTGACCAAAAAGTTCCAGTATCGGTGAAGCTAGAGGAATGAAAATATGAATTGAAAGTCTCTCTTTCACCTAACAATTAGTGTCTCTACTGTACTTGACAGACAAGGAAATAAAGTAAAAAGTCATACACACAGCACAGTTGAAAAGTTGTTTGGTATGTATTTGGCATTTACTTTCGATTACAGTTTTGGCTTCCAGTGATTACAGAAGCAAATTAATCGGGTTAAAATGATTATCATTAAATGCATTTATTTTCACTTTAACTTTCTTTTTTTTTTCTTTTGGGGATCTTGGTCTGCTTTCAGCAGCACTGGGCTGTCACTCACCCTGTGGCTGCCATACAAGTCTGCTTTAGGCAGGCAGGGACCAGTATTTCCCTTTGGGTGATGGGCTTTATGGTGAAAAATTACCATCTCATTAGAGCCATGAACTTTGAATGTTCAATAATATTTAAAGTTCAAGGAAATCCTCTGGAAGAAAAATAGACACTTTAAGTCAAATAGATGCATAATAAGTGGATGGATAATTGAGATTACAGTGTTAACCAAAATAATCAGGCTTTGCTATAATTGAGCAAACTTAGCATCACTTCTTTTATTAACCTTGTAGGTGAAGAGGAGTCGCCTGGATCTTATACAGAAGCTTTTTGGTCATTTAGTGTAGAAATTTCTTTCTGTTGTAAATACATATCAGAAGTGGGATAATATACCCACAGTTATGTACTTTTTCTGCATTGTTTTACTTGACAAATATTTCAAAATCCAAAGGCAACAGGTCATCACAGCTAACAGACTGGGGCAAACAAATTACTGTAGGTGCCAGCCTGTTGTCTGTCATTTGTAATTGATTATTCAAATCTATGTTTCAGCTGCACACCTGTGTACCCTGCGTGCTTACCTCTTTTTGTTTTTCTTTCGGCCCACCTGGCTGACTTGCAGGAGGTGTATGACATGTCGAACGGTTATGAAGACCACATGGGAGGGGATGAGGGGAAGGATGCCAAGACCAACCTGATCGTGAACTACCTGCCTCAGAACATGACGCAGGATGAGCTGCGGAGCCTCTTCAGCAGCATTGGGGAGGTGGAGTCTGCCAAGCTGATAAGAGACAAAGTTGCAGGTATGCTGAATTTTGAAGCAGTAAGACATGTCAGATCAGATCGACGCTTAAACACAAGATCTTGGATTAAATGGAAAAGGATTCCTGTTAGACTTGGCAAAAATACATGCTGTGGTATTGCCAGAACATGTCGATGGTGGTTGAGATTTGACTTAGAGAATGACTGTTTATTTGCAGGCTGTTTATTAATGGCCTGTTTTCTGTCCTCAGCGATTCTGTAAGTTTTTTTTATTTGAGAGATGTCTCAAATTGATTTCCTCCTCACGCTGGGAAGTAGTTTGCTGAACGTTTTTGATTACCATAGTCTTGTTTTATTGATTCCAACCAGCCCAACCCTGTTTAATTGTTTGTTTAGTCTAGCATGCAATGTTGAGATTTGTTTTTATTTTTAATATTTATTTGTTTGCAGATTTTTTTGAACTATACAACGTTTTTTTGTTTTATTTTATTGTTTTCCTTTTTTTTTCTCTAGGCCACAGTTTAGGGTACGGATTTGTTAACTATCTTAACCCTAGTGATGCAGAAAGAGCTATCAGTACACTGAATGGACTAAGGCTACAGTCCAAAACTATCAAGGTAACGTGCAATAAGGTGTTCTACAATTCTCAAAGCAAAGATGTTATGTCATTTAACTTTGCTGTGGCTCTTGTGCTGTCCGCTATCTAGCTAGTACATGTCAGCCCGAGGAAATGATACTGCTTTTAACGCTCACTTACTGCCCTATCTGATAAGTCTCTGGAGTTTGACTTTAATTCGACTCATTTTATTTGACACATTCTGTCACAGTGAGTGTGTTTAATGTATTTAATTTTCAAAATGATCAGTTTGATTTCTTTTTTTTATTGCTGTAATGTTCTGTTGTGATTCTGACACCCCCCTTCCACCCCACTCATTTTTGCTCAGACCAAAAACTTGATGTCTAAAACAACCAGATTATTTTATATAGTTTTTGTTTAGAGTCCAAAATGTTGCTTTTTCATAAATAGACACAGCAGTGTTCAGTTGAATGAAAAGATAGTAAAAGAATAAACAACTGCTATAATCATCTCTGTTCAACCAAAATATTGTTTAGATGTTTTTGTTTTACTTTGGTAGTTCTTTTTCAGTTTCTTCATGCACATCAGAAAAGTTTTAATCAGGCGTTTGTTGCTTCCTGTTGCCAGGTGTCATTTGCACGGCCCAGCTCGGACACAATAAAGGATGCTAACCTGTATATCAGCGGCCTTCCCAAGAACATGACCCAGAAAGATGTGGAGGACATGTTCTCACGTTATGGGCGTATCATTAATTCCCGAGTACTTGTTGATCAGGGTACAGGTACGCAAGGTGAATGGCTTCCTTGCTTTTTTCCAAAAATTTAAAAAAAGTTACAATTACAGTACAGTTGATCATATTTGCCACTATGAAGTAGCTATATTCATTTGGCAATGTAATTCATGCTGCTTGTATCAGAATAGGTTGTTACCAGCTGCTCTCTCATACCTAGGTGTGTCCCGTGGGGTGGCTTTTATCCGCTTTGACAAGCGTGCAGAAGCTGAGGAGGCTGTCAAAAACCTGAATGGTCAAAAGCCACCAGGAGCCTCAGAGCCAGTCACGGTGAAATTTGCAGCCAACCCGAACCAGGTGAAGAACACACAGCTCCTCTCTCAGCTCTACCACAACCAGTCCCGACGCTTTGGAGGGCCCTTACACCACCAGGCACAGCGGTTTAGGTGAGGGAAGAGCTAAATAAATAGAAATTGAATGGAATTAATGCTTAAAATGTTACTGTTTTCTGATATTTCATTGATCAGGTAATAATTGAGAAAATAAAAGCATTAGTTAGTAATGTGATAATTCTTGGTCATAGCAAAAATGCTCTCACTTTCAGGTTTTCTCCCATGGGTGTTGATCACATGGGCAGCATGGGAGGCGTCAGTGTCCCTGGAAACTCCACCTCTGGCTGGTGCATCTTCATCTACAACCTGGGCCAGGATGCAGACGAGAGCATCCTGTGGCAGATGTTCGGCCCCTTCGGCGCCGTCACGAATGTCAAGGTGATCCGAGACTTCAACACCAACAAGTGCAAGGGCTTCGGCTTCGTTACCATGACAAACTACGAGGAAGCTGCCATGGCCATCGCCAGCTTGAACGGCTACCGGCTCGGAGACAAGATACTGCAAGTGTCCTTTAAGACCAGCAAGGGCCACAAGTAGAATAAGCCGGACAATTGGGGTAGAGGAGGGCGGGAAGTAACCCGTGCCAGGCTTTTATTGCAGAAAGCTAAAGTAAGAGTTTTCAAAGTCAGGCACACCAGTTTCAATTTCAGCATATTCAGAGTTAAGTGAGATTTTCACTCTTCTGCACCTTTGTAATTGTCTAAAGAGTGTCTAGAGTTTTTTTTTTTTTTTTTTTTTTTTTTTTTTTTTTTTTTTTTTTTTGGTTTTAATGTTTTTTTTTTTTTTTTTTGTGTGTTTGGGGGGGG
>VUQS01076255.1:3177-15127 GCA_015108495.1 Heterochromis multidens
AGCTAAGCCCTGACATGGCTAAAATTTAATTTTGTTAAGTATATTTCTGCACACATATATACATATAGATGATAAATGATGAGAGATGGGACAGCAAGAGCAAAATGGCCTGTAGATACTCAAGGTATATATACACACTAGTTGAATTTGTGAATGAGGCAGATGGTGAAATTTGCAGGCCTTAAAGGAGTCAGTTGCAACAGCTCTTAGTCATTAAACTTTCAAACCCAGTGGCGAGTGAGAGGAAGTGAGGTGGAGGTCTGAGTCTGACCTTTAGCTCATCATTGGTGCTGAAGTGGAGAAGTACTGGGCTGTAAGCACACACAATCAGGCAAACAGGCAGGAATGCAGTTCAGAGGGGTCAAGGGGCTGGTCCTAACCTCTGCATCATTATTAACAATTCAAGTGTGGTGCTGGTTGTGTAATCGGAAAGAGAGCTGCTGATAAGGAATGTGCCCAGACTGTCCACCTATCATCTGCACAGGACATTTTGTTTACACGTAGAGCTGCACATGTGGGTCCATGTGTGCCTGCGGTGTTCGCCTGAGGTCACAGGGTAGACATGCAGTCTTCCCGGATAGTGGATATTATTGGTTTACTCAGAAAGTGCGTGTGTGTGTGTGAGTGTTTACACTGAAAATAAGAATCTAATTGAGTCACTTTTCCAGGCGTAGTTCAATACTTTGGCTTTAATTTAAGTATCAGCTGCTGCCTGAAATCTCCTCCACACCTGAATAGATACCCAAGAAATCTGTTTGTCTGGTTCTTGATGTGCAGAAGATTTTTCCCAGTTTCTTTGATGATCCACCAAGTTTTAATTTCAGGTTTCAGGTTGTTTTGTCATTTATTCAGTTAATTGTTTGCAATAACAGCGTCACCATTTGCCAAAACCCTGCTGCTGCTGTTAGATTGTTTATTCTTGACCATCCAGACATATTTGGTTTATGATCACTTAGAAAAGCAGCAGATCCGTATATTTTGAACCATTCCCTGGATATCGAAATAGCTGGAAAGAAATCTACATCTAAGTGTATCTCCTGACTGTTGCAGCCTTACTTTTTGTCTGCTCATAAGCAAAGCTAAGCAGTGAATGGCACTGAACGTCAGAATTTTAGCTTCTTTTTTTTATTTTAAACCTGTCAGCATGCTGACTTAAGCCTTCAGCTCAAAGTCAAGAGTACAGCCAGGGGGAGCTGTTAGCAGGAGCTTATCTCCAGCATCAGGGTGCAGCTTTTCACAGCTGTGTTCAAACATCTGAGTCTGTTCAATCAAAGAAGAAAAAAATCTAATAATAGTTTTTTTTTAAATGTCTGTGATCTTGCTCATCATTTCCTATTCTTGGCACTGTTTCAGGAAAGTACAAGTACTTCTACTTGAGTATTCTGGACTTTTCCCAGCCCTGCTTTTTATGAAGCAAAGATTTATGTTTATACTGTTTCCAAGGGAGTGGCATAAGCTGGCACCATGCGTATGCAGGAGCGCTGCCTGCTTCATGTTATGTGGCCTTGTGCAGGCATGCAGAGCTGGTTTAGGACATTGCGTTCTCTCGCTCTTTCTCTTTGAAGTCACACCGACCAGCGTGGCGTGCTCCGGTTCACCTCAATGCATCACTGCCACAGATTTTTGGACGGGCCGTTTAAATCAAAAGCTGCCTGCTGCGTGTGCTGAGCCCCACCAGAGCAGATCAGACCCACACCATATGGTCACCTTCAAATACTGCACAGAAGAAGAGAAACACAAAGATTTTAGGCAAAGGGGCTGTTAATAGCTTATATAGCCATACTTCTATTTTGGGGGATGGAAAGAGTGGTCATGAGGCAGTAAAGCTCTCAGCAGAAAGTGCTCATAAAGACAGTGGCACATAAGAGGACAAGGAAGAAGGGGGGGGGATAGCATTACCTTGTTCAAATATACTTAGAATTGACAATGTTAAGCATTACTAACTTGTAATCAGATACACTCTTCCTGCTCAGCTCAGGTTTCTAAGGTTAAGCACTGCCACTCAGATATAATCTGGTTGCTAAAATAAGAAATGTGCCACAGGAGAATTACACCAGACCAAAGAAAGGAAACATTGAATTTTTCTAATAAATGCATATTTGTTTCCAAAAAATTAACAGAACTCAAATGGCCAAAATACCCCTCTTTTTGCCTGGTTCTGCTGGAGGTTTCTTCCTGTTAAAAGGGAGTTTTTCCTTCCCACTGTCGCCAAGTGCTTGCTCATAGGGGGTCGTCTGATTGTTAGGGTTTTCTCTCTAATAGTATAGGGTCTTTACCTTATAATATATAGTGCGATGTAAATAAAATTGAATTGAATTGCCATTCAATAACTAGGTGATTTAAAAGCTGATATATAACCATTTATATCCTCTTGTTCTCCAGATATCGAGATGTAATCCAGAACCCAAAATGTCTGCATCCTGTGCTGCTTTAATGTGGACTAAAATATTTTATTAGAGGATTAATAAAATGAAATACATAAATATATCTAGTGTACTATAGTTGCAACCAGATTACTTTTTCTTTGTGGAGACAGCACTTGAAAACCGATATGTAGCAAACTAGAGTCCTCCAAGCAGACCTGAGCATGTCATTTCCCTAAAAAAGCATCAGGCTTCAAGTCAGTTTTGGGCCATTTTGGTGCATCTTGATGCCACAAAAATATCGGGTCAGATACCAGGTACAAGCTAGATTTTAGGTTTCAGTCTTTGGCTCTTCCAGAACATATTTAAAGATATTTATAGCATTAAAAAATTACCTAAATGGGCACCTTAAATGGATTTCAAGCTCATTAATGATAGAATATTTGCCTGGTCCAAACACAGACACCCAAAAAAACAAATCCAGATCATAAATGCTTCTTCTGACATGTATAATCAGTATTAACAGGTTTGTGACCTGTAGCCTGTCCTTAATGAGGGATCATTGTACTAAGAGTGTAACATGATATCGAGGATCAGCTCAGCACCGTCATGCATTGACGCCTTTGCTGACAGCTGAAGAACAGCGGTGGAAGTACCATCATCAGGGCACTGACGGACGCACAGGTGGCACAAACTTTTACGCACACACTGACTGTGAACTCAGCTACAACGTCAGCTCCGAGTTATTATCCCTGCTGAATCCCTGAATTAGCATTTAATTATGTTGCAGATATTTGGATTTTTGAGTTTACTGTCTTAAGAGCTTTTCCACCCCCAAAAAAGTGTCAAAGCCATAAAAATTTCATAATCACACATCAGCAGTCTCTCTCAGTAAAATGACCCTGTCAGCTGATGCACAGCAGATTTTTTTTTTTCTTTTGACACCTGCATCAATCTCAGGCCACAGATAATTAACACCACCCTACCAGTGGCACCAGTCATGTCCAAAACGAAACCAGTTGATCCGTGACTTCGGGCAGTGATGTGGAACTTCACAAACAACTGAACGCCGAGCTGTGCCGCTGTGCTCCTGCGGATTCACGGGGGGCATGGGGCTCGCATTATGTCACAGTTGGTGTGAGCTGGTGGGATCGCAGTCACGGGTGCAGGGAGACGTCACCACAAACTGTGGTATCTAATCTAAGCATGTGGAACAGTAGCTGGTATCCACAGCACACCCATGCTAGCAATGTGACCATCATACCATATGCACTGAATAAATGCCATCCTGTCCTTTGAGGCTCGGTCACTCTAAAGGAATCTGACAAGGCTGCTGTCCACACAGTAGTTTCATCACACTGATGCTGTGTGCCAGCTCATCTGTTGGCTGGTGCAGCAAGGGAAAAGCAATAAATATCTGTGGCCTTCTTTTTAGCATCATGAACCTACAGCCCGGTCTCACAAAACGTGAAACAGACACAAAAAAGAAATCAATTAGTTTGCATTCATGGATGCAAATAGTGAGATTTTTCTACCTTGAAATGAATGGATTACAAAAAGAATATATTTTGTGTAGGCAGTACTTGTTTTGTCCTGATAAAGTGGGGACAACAACGTAACAATGGCAGCCTAGAAAACAGAGGTTTAAAAGAAGTGTCAACCACTATTTTAACCCAAACTATTCTATTCTATCTTTTTAAAAACCCAACCAATTAGGGTTTGTTTGTTTTTTTTAAAAGAGAATCAATAACATAATAAAAACCAATACAAATGAAATATAAAAATCTGTGATGTGACTCCCTCTTAGACCGTACAGATGAAGAACATTTTTCATTCAAGAACATGCAAACACAGGAAATGTGGATAGCTGCCCCTCCCTGAGCCTGGTTCTGCTGGAGGTTTCTTCCTGTTAAAAGGGAGTTTATCCTTCCCACTGTCGCCAAGTGCTTTGCCATAGGGGGTTGACTGATTGTTGGAGTTTCTCTGTATTATTGTAGGGTCTTTACCTTACAATATAAAGCGCCTTGAGGTGACTGTTGTTGTTATTTGGCGCTATATAAATAAAATTGAATTCAATGGAATTGAATATTAAACTTTGGCTGATGGTTGTAGGTTATAGGTTACTTTCCACTTGTTTCCGTTTATTTTTTATTTTTCAAAGAGGTTTAGTATTCATTTAGTTTTTACTGGTTCCTGCATTAGTTTTAGTTTTTCTTTGTTATAATATTGGTGTGTATAATATTGGTGCAGTGCCTGCAAAAATAAACAGCTTGTAGCACCCAAAAAAAGATCAACATTGGCAGACACATTTTCGGGCCTCTATAGAGCCAAAAGAGAAGTTTTTGCTGGCACTCGCCATTAAAGTTGATCTAAAGGTTGCTCAATATTTTGGAAAACATATTTTCTGTCATGTAAATCTTTAATGTTGTACCCTATCATTCATATCAAACGTCTTATCTCTTTCTATGAACAGAACAAGAGTATTCAGGGCCTGGTGGGTTTGAGGAACCTGGGTAACACGGTGAGTGTCACTTTGTGCTCTTTAAATGTAAATCACACTGTGCTTTGTCCAGCTAAAGCCACCAGGTGAGTCTTCGCTTGGGTAATTACTGGGTTTCTCTGTTTGTCTGTGATTTGTAGTGTTTCATGAACTCCATCCTCCAATGTCTGAGCAACACTTCAGAGCTGAGAGATTACTGCCTGAGAAGCAGCCACGTCACAGACCTCAACAACAACTGCAGGACAAACACTGCTCTAATGGAAGGTAGGACGAGTTATCTTAGCAGATATTAAGTACACATGTGAAGGACGTTGGTCTAATTTTCTCATTTCTGTTTTCATTTTCTGACTACCTCAGAGTTTGCAAAGCTGACTCAGACCCTGTGGACCTCTGTGAACACTGAGGCTGTCAGTCCCTCTGAATTCAGGAACCAAGTCCAGAGATGCGCTCCAAAATTTGTTGGTTGCAAGTGAGTTTTCCTCCTCCTTTAAAGTCCACCTAAAGCCATGCAGAAGTGATGAGTAAAATAAAGTAAAATGTCCCTCTGCAGCCAACAGGATGCTCAGGAATTCCTGCGCTTCTTATTGGACGGTCTCCATAATGAGGTCAACCGGGTGACGGTCCGCCCTAAAGTGTCCGTCGTGGACTTTGATCACCTCTTGTAAGTCTGCACATCACACACCTCTCACCCATGTCCTTAATAAGTCACTCATAACCTGCCCGCATGACTGCTGCATGCCTGATTGGGATGCGATGGTCAGTAGAGTTAGCTATCATCTATAATTATGGTGTAATTGACTTTCCTGAACATTCTTTTTAGTCTTGTGGCCATTTGAGAAAAACTAATACCCCAAAATGGGTGAATTTGTGTTAACAAATCCCTTACTTATCAATATCTGGCGTGCAAAGGCTCTTTAAAGAGGCTTTAATTTAATTTTTGATGACTGGTTTGCAAGTAAACTTAACATTGGTTTGAGTTGTGCCGGTTTTCTTTACAGGGATGACGAAAAAGGCAGGCGGATGTGGAATATGTACTTGGAGAGAGAGGACAGCAAAGTAGTGGGTGAGTGATTTATTTATTTTTAAGCCATAATAACCTTAAACAAGCTTTAAATTTATATGAATGTTTAATGTGATCTTCTATCCTGCTCTTAGATCTGTTTGTTGGGCAGCTAAAAAGCTCTCTGACTTGCACAGCTTGTGGTTTCCGCTCCACTGTGTTTGATCCATTTTGGGACCTCTCCATACCTATTGCACAGGTAACACACACACACTCTAAAATGGCTAATATGGTCTTGCAGTATCACATTGCGTATACCCTGGATTTAAAAACAGTATGCATGTTTCCATTTTTTAATTTTAATCCAATTTTCACCTGTAATTGTGTAGAAGTTGCAGCACCTAATCATAAGTTTTAGGTGTCTCCATGTAGGGCGAGTTTTCTGACTGCTTTTCTGCCTCCACAGAAGAGCTTGAGCGAAGTGACTCTCAAAGACTGCTTGAGACTTTTTACAAAAGATGATGTGTTGGATGGAGAAGAGAGACCAGTAAGAAGCAATACATAAATAACCCAAGGCTCACTTTCTTCTGTAACGCTGATGCAATATATTGATTACACTGCCTACACCGTGTTTGTCTCTTTCTTAGACGTGCACCAAATGCAAAGCCAGAAGAAAATGCACCAAGAGGTTCAGCATCCAGAAGTTCCCTCAGATCCTTGTACTCCGTATCCTTTCCTTGCATGTTTGCCTTTTGTTTAACGTTTACAGAGAACAGACATATTTTAATGATATCCTGTGCAATAAATATATTGAGCTCAGTGAGCCAGTCATATTAATTTAAGGCTACCTCCACACGTACACGGGTATTTTTTTTCCATGAAAATGCAAAAAACGGTCTTGAGCGCTGTCAAGAGCATGTCAAAGCAACAGGTGGCGATATATCCCTATCCGTGAAGTAATGTTAGCCAATCAAAAGCCCACAAACAACAACACGGCACAGAGTCTGATGTCAAAAAAGTGGGAAAAGGCACACACCTTTAACTTTGCAAGACAAAATTTCCGTTTTCCTTGTCCATACGTAAACGCAGAAACAGAGTTTTCGAAAATCTTCACCCTGGCAAGAGTTTTTCAAAAGCTCCGTTTTCAGTGATCCAAAACGCTGTTTACATGTGGATAAAAGATACATTTACCAAAATACCCGCGTACATGTGGCTATACCCTAAGGGTTATTGCTTTTGGAGGTCAAAAACTCCACTTTTATCATCTTTGTCTCCAACAACACAGTTAGCAAGTAGCTTGTTCTACAGGTAACTGCTAACCTGTTGAACTGTTCAGTCATTTGCTAATGTAATAAACTAAAAATCAAAAATAGGTATGAAAAAAAAAAAAAAAATTTTATTAACTAAAATGAAAGTAGAGCAGAAATAAAGTATCTTTAGTAGTTTAGTCATGGGCCTCAGTCACACAGGCCTAGAGACCGGCCGCTGAGCCCCTGGCAACCTTTAGTCACTAGGGGAAAGATGTCTATTCCCTGACCGGTTGGCAAGTGTTTCCTGGAGGTTGCTGTCTGTTGCTAGGTGAAATGGGTCGTCGTTTGCATGAAAGATGCTGACTTGTTTTCAAACATTCACAAACTACTCACCAAGCGGTAGTGAAAGTGTGAAAAGTGTGACACAAACCAGAAACAGAGACCATTCGCCTTCAAAGTCAAAGTTGTGCCTTACCACTGCAACCAACAAGTTTCAAAAGGTGCAGCATTTACTTTGAAGGTGAATGGTCTCCGTTTCTGGCAGCTGCAGCAACCTGCTACTGACCAACCCAATCAGAAGGAGGGTTTCAGTGCAGCACCATGTACTTCTTTGGGACCAGTTTTACACTACCGATTGCCAGCAACCACTTGCCAACTGGTTGCAGAATACACACTTTTCCCTAGTGACCGGTGGTTACCAGGGTGTCAGTTACTGGCCTCTGTGCCTGCGTGAATGGGGCTTTAGTAATCAATTTCACAGCAACCTCAAACAACCACTGACTACCCATATGTTTTTTTTTTTTTTTCCTGTTAAGTTGCTAGCCACATGGATTTTGTAATGTATGATTTAATATATATTTTTGAACCAGTTCTGTTCCTTGACCCAATGTTCCCTCAGACCTGAAGCGATTCTCAGACTCCAACATCCGAGCTAGCAAGCTCTCCACTTATGTCAACTTCCCTCTCAAAGATCTGGACCTGCGGGAGTTTGCCTCAGAACCCAGCGGTATGTATTTGCCAAAGGAGAGAAGGACAGTCGATCTATTTTAGCTTCACCAGTGTTGACTGACGGCTGTGTTGTCTCTCCCTGCAGAGCGCCCTGTGTATAACCTCTATGCAGTGTCCAACCACACTGGAAACGCTTTTGGAGGCCATTACACAGCCTACTGCAAGAACCCAGCTCTGGGGGAGTGGTACAGCTACAATGACTCCAGGTATCAGCTCTCACATCATCGTATTACCTCACGTATCATCTTATCAGACTGGCAGAAATGTTTAAAGTCTAATTAAGCTGTATATGCCTGCTGTCAAATGAAAATGGTCTAATTTTAATTGCATAAAGCTGACCTCATTTCAGCTGTGTAAAGGTGTCTCAGTGTGCAGATAAGGTGTAGAGGTGTCTGTATATGTCTGCAGCTGGGCTCATATTGTGTGAATATTTACCTTTATGCTCAGCAGCCCTCACAGCAGTGTTTTCTGTGTGTTCTGTGCAGGGTGAGCCCGATGTCCTCCAGCCAGGTTCGCAGCAGCAATGCCTACGTCCTCTTCTATGAGCTGGCCACCCCGTCACACAGCAAATATCAGACGTGTCGGCTTTAGGGGCCGTCCAGGAGTGATAAGCTGAACTTCCTAAACTTGGGCTGAAAAGGGGGGTAAAAAAAACTAAAGGAGTCAAACATTGGCTGCTGGGAGATAGCTCCACCTAGTGGAGAGAGTCCTGCCATTACAAACTGAAAATGGAGCACTGAGACACTGAGCGGTGGATGTGAAGGCATATTTACACTGAAGGATTTAAAGCTTCGTTCATAGGTTGGGTTGAAGTGAAACAACAGTGGGGAAAATATATCTTCCTTTGTTGGAAAAAGTGCACAGCCATGAGCAAAATTTGCAATATGCTGCTTGCGATGTGCAAGCATGTTTCTTTCTTTCTTTCTTTCTTTCACTCAAAAAAGACATTTTATAGCTTCTCTTCTGTCACTTTTTCCCCCTTTGAATATAGATTATTAATGTTAAGGACTTTATTGTTATTACAGAGACTTGAGAACCACACCTCACACCAAATGCAAGATATAATTTATTCTATTTAATATGATGTCAGAGCTTAAGCGTTCATACTGTGTGTATAATTTAACAAAGCTTTATGGGTTTCCTCTCCTTCAGTGCAGAGAGGATGTTTTATTATATTTTTGTACAGTATTTATGAACAGCACAGCGAATGTGACTGTACTATGGAAAAGTCATACCAAGCACAAACCAAAGCAGCTTCTTCCAGGAAAAATGTTACTGACTTAAACCCTAAGTCAGTTCAGAGTCTGTAAATGATTAAAATCCGTCACTAACTTACCCTGCACCGTGTGATTATTATTAATTAACCCTTTGTTTTCACACTTCACAGCAGAAATCCTGCATCACATGTAACAGACTGTTAGAATTCTGTTAGAATCAGCTGAATACACAGAATGCCTCATAGGAAGTCACCATACATACAACAGTGTGTGGGATCTTTTTTGGGAGCCTGATTCAAACACACCTGCTGATTAAAACCTTCTGGAGTGCAGTACCTTTGTGTTACCACAACTTTAGATCAAGTTTTGTTTCTGTCTACTTGAATTTCATCCAACAATCTGTCTTTTGGGGCCTTAAAGGGACCCTGAAGTCAAATTAATGCAACATATTCATCTAGATCAGGGGCATCCAATTAATTTCAGTGAACACTTTCCCTGCCAGAGTATTATTTTCAACTCACCAGTCACTCACTAATAATCAACTATGTACACCCTTACTGCTTCCACAGTGGCTTTCACATTTGCTCAGCAAGCAAAAGGTTGCTAGTTTGATTCCAGCCAGAGGCAGTAATCCCTTCAGGGTTGCGTCAGGAAGGGCATCCGACTTAAAAATCTGTCAAATCAAAACATGCGGCGCTACACGCTGAGGCGACTCCTTGTGACAAGGGAGCAGCTGAAAGTTGCTAGGAATTAAGACTGTAAGTAGCAGCCAGATGCTGATAATTAGATGCTCTTGATTAACTGATCAGCAAGTGTGACCACCTGCTCTGGAGCATCCAGGTGTGTTTGTTAACATAATGCCAAGATCTTCCCAGGAGTGGATGTCCCAGCAAGTTCCCTCCAAAGTCAGAAAGTGCAAGAGAAACTGCAAAAAACCCAAGAGTTACATCTCAAATCTGCAGGCCTCAGTTAGCATGTTTATGTTAAAATTCAAGACAGTAAAACTGGAAAAAGAGTGAACAAGTATGGCTTGTTTGGAAGGGTTGCCAGGAGAAAGCATCTTCTCAAGATCTACAAATGCTTTTAACTTTCTGTGTCCTGGTGCTGTCATCGCCTCTCAGAGGAGCAGCAGTGCATTTTATTGAAAATATTGAATACTTTAGTAACTTCCCTGCAACTTCCACATTTTGTAAAGTCATCCAGTGGGCTGGCTGCATATTTGACGCCCCTGATGTTGTGCCCAGTTTTAAATGATAATAGCTGTAGAAATGCTGCATTCTCCTGAATATAATGCCAAATGGCACTTTGGTCCTGTGATGCTCCTGCTGTGAATGGTTTGATGCAGGGAGTGCAGAACTTGTGGATTTTGCTCTTCAGTAGCTGGGGCATGATTTCTAATTATTAAGAAATAATTATTACCATTGCTTTGAGCACCACAAAGTAAGAGTCATTTCTTACCTCCACCAAGGAGGTTATATTTTTAGTAGCATCTGTGTGCGTGTCATTATTCTGTCTGTAAACACGATAACTCAAAAAGCTTTGAGTGAATTCTGATAAAACTTTGTAGGGGTGTAGAGTGGGGTCATGTTAACAATCAATTAAAATTTGGCTTACATCCACCAAGGTCTTCAAGGTCAACTTCATGATTTATTGATGGAAAATTGACAAAAAGCCTGATAACTTAACAAGAGTGGTGTGTTTTGTCAACAATAAAGATTTTAAATATCACGTCACATTTGATCTCTGACCTCTCCGTTAAGGTCAATAGGTTTTGCTCTCGGAGTGCTTCTTGTTTCATAAATGATACTAGCTAGTGCAGCTCTAAGTTTTAGTGCTTGTAGGAAAGATTAGTGCAAAACAAAGTGCAGCTTCATAAAGCAAGATGACCTAGTTTTTTGAGTGTGCTGGTAGTAGAAAAACACAACATCCTTAAATTTAGCGCCAACCTTTTTAACCTATTTGCGTAATATTAGTACCAAAAGTTAGAACTGCACACAAGAAATTCCTCTGTGCTAAATCTCAATCAGAGGCCTAAAACTACAGGATGAACGGTCACCTCTGACCCACATTAAACAGGATTGTGTGGTACAGGTTCTCTCCCACTAGAGGGAGCTGTGCACAGACATGCAATTCTCATTTATGCCTAGAAAGAGGAAGGTTTATCCAGAATGTGCCTGCCTCTCACCCAGTGACAGCTGGGTATACTAAATCACCTCTAATTTATAGCATAAACTGTTTTCAAGATCCCACTGACTCTTTTTTGAAAAATATTGTCCTTGCAGCCTCTCTACCCTCTGAAACAACTCTTAAATCCTTATAGGACACCATCTCTGCTGAAATAGTCCAGTTATTCTGTTTAATGAGAAGAATAATTTCCATGAAAAAAAGAAACTGCCTAATATTTAATATTTGTTCTAAATGTTATCAAACTAATACATCAGTCTAACCTGGAAACAAACATTTTCTGTGTTCACCTCCACCATCCTTTCTCCCCCACTTTGACTAAAGTCTTATCCTTGAGCCACTGAGCTGGTTAACGCCTGAAGGAAAAGGTGTGTGTGTGTGTGTGTGTGTGTGTGTGTGTGTGTGTGTGTGTGTGTGTGTGTGTGTGT
>VUQS01076258.1:2805-14239 GCA_015108495.1 Heterochromis multidens
AGATGAAAGGAAAGAGAGGTGAAAAACTAGAGAGTGGGTGCTCTGAGGTCAGCGTACCTCCAGTCCTTCTGCAGGGCTAAGCGGGGAGGTAGAGGAGGAGGCAGTGGGTGAGGATGAAGAGGAGGTAGAAGACGGGGATGAAGGAGAAGTGACTCCTCTTGGGCTGACCTCCACCAGCTTCTTCAGCTTCAGATCCACATGCTTACTGTTTGTGCCTGGAGAGAAAGAGCGGGACAAAATGATAAGTATTAACAGGGTATATCTTAAGGGTATACAATTTATATCAATGTCTCACACACACACACAAAAAGACCAGAAAAGGGAAGCAACTTAGTCAGCATTAATATCCATACACTAAGGCAAAACCACAGATAAGGAATAGACACACACACAAACATGAGAGTGGGAAGCGCTATAGAACATATACTGTATATATACACATGGAAAGAGCAGGAAGTCTCACTTCCTGTTTGTACTGCTGAGGTACTAAGAGTAAATATGATCTAATCCTACTTATGTTCCTAGTTACCCCCCCAGAGGAAAAACACTGTTTATATTCTGTTACAGTGCTGGATTTTCATATTAAACATGGCCAAAATTTCAAATAATGAGGTCAGTATCTGTACAAGTAATCACTCTGAGTCATAAATTCAAACTTCACACTGCTCTAAACACCCTGTTTCAGACAGTGTATTCTACTCTAGGAACTGTATGACATCAAAGAGAAGGGACATCTTTATATGGTCATCTCAGGCACACAGCTCAGGCTGTAAGCACAGAAGCCCCAATCACCTGTTCCTCCATTTATAGTTTGCGAGGGGCAGCCAATAAAAAAAATTTTATCTTAAAGAAGGAGAAGTTAAAATGGCTCATTTCGTTCAGAGGATGAACTCAGGGGCTGCACCAAGACCTGGTATAAGATAAACAAGGATGATGTGGAGCATGAATTATTTAAAACTACTCTAGAAGATTTCAAAAATAAAAATATGAAGCTGTGAATGATCCTTATAGGACCAGTTTAACATGTGTTTAACATGTTGACATTCATTTTCACTAATTTATTCCTAAAATATCTTGTAATTCTCTAACAAACACTCTCTTCTTGTTGTCTTTCTGTCTGTCAATATGACGCCTTCCCTTCTTTTACCTCCACCCATCCTTAATTTGTTTTTTTATCCTTTTTCGTCCCTCCCTCTCTGTCTCTCTCTCTTTCTGTGCTTGCCAGTAGCTGCAAACAGCTTTATTTTCTAGGGACTGGTAACCACAGCTCCCCTGCCAGGCCAGAGCACTGCACTGAAGAAGATGAAAGAACAGGAGGGCGACTGTTTCATGTGTCACCTCCCCCCATGACATGCACACGCATGCACACACACACACGCATGCGAGGATGCATGTATACAGATGCCAAACACAGACACACACTCTTGAATACAAACGTACAAATATACCATATATACACAGTGGAGCAGGTAGGCTTAATAACCTGGACTACCCATTCTTAGGGAAAATATTAACACAATAAACAGTGGTATCAGCCACTTTAGTGTTGCAATCACCACAATCTGTTGCTTTCAAGACTACATAAAAATTATTGCCAGCAAAAAACACACAACTGTGAAAAAATAGTGCAGAGATACTGTACTTCAAAGCTTGAGGAAGCATTTGTCCGTTTTGTTTTTATGTCTGTTTCTTCTGGTCCCTCACTGTATGCTCACCTATCTCACATCGACAGGAAATTAAAGAGGCAAATAAAATAAATGAAATACAAACAAAGTAATTAGTTTACCTCTGAAGATTTGGGCAAATGCTTTACTGAAGATATTTTTTTGTTTTGTTTATGTCTGGGGAGCACTTTTCAGAGTTTTTTAATTACTTTTTTTTTTAATTATAAAAGAAAACAGTAAAATTAAAAAAAAAAAAAAAAACCTTTATACCAATAGTATGGCAGCTCCAAACCAGTAAGTTAGAGTGCATAAAGGATAGTTTATGTAAATAAACTGAAAGATTGAAAGCATGCACTCAGGTAAGCGACTGAATAGAAAAAAAAAAAAAGAGTAACAATGAGAAGACTGGTCTTGAGTAAATGCCTGCATAGCTCTGAATCTTGTGCTTGGTGGGGGTCATAAAGACACAGGAGAAAACTCAAAAAACAAAACCTTAGTAATCTAGTGATGTTTGTACAAATCTTTCAGTGCATTCTCATCACAGGGCATGCGGCGCTAAAGTTTCCATGGTAACGTTTAAGTACTCAAGTTTCCTTGGTCAGGTTTAGGCACTAAATTGTGTTTGGTTAGGTTTTTGGTGCTAAAGTCTTCTTGGTTAGGTTTAGGCACTAAAGAGTACTTGGTTAGGTTTAGGTGCTAAAGTGTTCTTGGTTAGGTTTAGGCACTAACCCCAAAAAGTTGAATCTGTTCATCTGGACGTAGCGTTTTTTAGTGGGAGAAACGTTTCGTCACCTCCTGGTAACTTCTGATCAGTAGTATGCCATGACAATTTGCATACTATTGATCATGAAACTGACCAAATGGCCCATTGTTAGTCAGTGGTGCTGGTTTCGCTCATTATGCAATGTACTGTTTATAAGGTTGGGGAAGCCTGCAGTCAGCTGAGACTGAAGAAGTTACCAGGAGGTGATGAAACGTTTCTCCCACTAAAAAACGCTACGTCCAGATGAACAGATTCAACTTTTTGGGATTCTTTTACCTGGATTATTGAGCATGCATCAAGAGATTTAGGCACTAACGTCTTCTTGGTTAGGTTTAGACACTAAAGTCTTCTTGGTTAGGTTTAGGCACTAAAGTCTTCTTGGTCAGGTTTAGGCATTAAAGTCTTCTGGGTTAGGTTTAGGACTTAAAATCTCCTTGGTGAGCTATAGGCACAAAAAAAACTACAGGGTAACATTCATGAAAAGATTGTCATTTGGCATCAAATTTTGCTCCCTCACAACCCTTTAAGATGAAAAATGACTACCAGCCTTCTCACTATATGATAAATCCAAGATGAAGTATCTTTGGAAAGTAAACTTCTCTGGGTCATCATGGGAATTTCTGTTCAATTAATTTTTGTTCATGTTTTGTTTGTTAGATATTTGGGAAAAAGCGTAATTATTGAAGACAATGTGATTCAATGTAATTTGAGTGAACCGCTGGCAAAGAAGATTAGTAGAACATGCAGAAAGCACGTTAAAGAAGGTCCAGGCATGTAAATTAATTAGCTAGAAAAATAAAAGAAGCCAGTGAGTCATGCAGCACCACACAGTGTCAGCTAGTGATTTTACCCAAAGAGGTTAGCTCAGAGCTGGGGTTAGTAAGCTCCAGGGGACCCTGGGTGCTGGAAGTAGTTGGAAAAGCCTCCAGTGGCAGCAGGTTAGTAGGCAATGCAGAAGCAGATGTGGCAGCACCAATGGTATCAACATCATGATCAACACCACCACCAAAGTGGAACTGCTCCTCAGCCCTCACATCTTCCTCATCCTCACCCCTTTCACCAGCAACACCAACATCCTCATGGTGACTTCTGACTCCGTCCAAAACATCTGTAGGTACGGAGTTGGACAGCAGGAAGGAGGCAAAGAATGAAGTGAAGAGTAGAAGAAGGAGGAAGGAAGGAAAGGGAGACGGATGAAGTTTAAAAAATAGAAAGGTGTTAGAAGAACAAAATATAGAATAAGGGACAAGTACAAAGAGAAACGACGTTTGGTTAGTTTTTTAAAATATTAGTCTGTGATAATAAGTGTTTAGTGACCTGATGTTTAAGATCCCTTTCTTAACCACCTCCATCCACACTGTGCTTTCAGTATGACAGTAAATCTAATACGATGGCTCTTCTTTGCAGTACACTCATGAAAATCTTTAGGGCTTTGGTGCATCTGTGCAGATTTTGTTCTATTTGCACAGATGCACTAGTTAATACATTTATTTATTGGTATGAAAATGCAGCAAACTCCGACAGAATGACAAGGAAGGACTTTGAGTACATCGATCTGTGTGGGTTTAGTGCCTGCACACAAAAATATCTGACACACAAAGTGAAAATGAGACCCCAGTTTAATTTCCACCAATTCAAGGATCTGTTACCTGCCTTTCTTTTTCCAGATAAAAGAGGTAGGGGAAACAAAAACCACAAAAACATGAGAGTGCATATTCCATTAAATTTCCACAGGGGCTCAATAGAAACAACACTGTCTCCACATTAGGAACAAAACAAAAAAAGCACGTTAGAAGAAACTCAAATGGAACTGCATGGATAACCCAACATGGATTAAAACAAAATAATCAGTACACAGTGTTGCAAGCACCCTCCTCCGCTATTTACTACTTGGTGGGGGAGAGACGAAGAACAAAGAAAGAAGGGGAGGGAGTCAAAATAACAGCATTTTCTGTGTGTGTGGGGTTTTTTTTTTTCTAATTTGCTAGCTGCGATGTGGAGCGTGCTAGCAAGCGCCATTCCTGCGTGGCTGGCTGAGGCCTAATTAATGGGAGGCCATGGTGATGGAGTTTGGAAAGTTTCTTTGCGGGCAGCCCGAGCTGCACTTAAAGGACTGTCAATGGCGCTGAAGGAGAAGAGGGAGAGAGAAGGAAGAGAGAGAGGGGCTAGGATTAGCCGTTCTGCTCGGCAGGCCTTGTGTATCACAGCCCACAGCATTTCTCCCTTCTCCTCGCCGCCGCCTCCTCCTCCTCCTGCTCCCTTGTTCCGTTCTTTCCTCCAACTCCATTTTTAATGAGATCAACAATTAGTCCAATTCAGAAAAGCTGAAAGAGCAAATAAATCAAGTGCTACCCGCCCTCTGCCTCACTGTCCATCTCCTCTTCTTCTGCCCGACATGTCACTGAATGTTTACTCCTCGTTAAGGGATTATTTGTTTTTGATTTCTTCTTTTCTGAGCATAAAGGAGCACATCGCCATTTTCAGGCTTTTAGGTGTTTCCTCTGACCCACCTTTTGTTGTGTAATCATCTCAAGAATGATTAGTTGATAAATCACTGACTGGTAACTATTTTGATAAACCTTTTAATTAATCAGAAAAGCCCAACATTCTGTGCTTTTCTTTTATTTCATCAGTCAAACTCGTCTTTCGTTGTCCTCTTCACAACTACACAACTTAGTTTAATTGCCTTTTCCACTTCTCACTCTTTGTCCTCAACTGTCTCCACTCTCCCTTCTCTGATCCACCTGAAGAGAATAACAAGAATAAGGGGTGTAATGTCGAGGAATCTGAAACAAATGACTCTGGAGCCCTGATAATGGTCATTATGATAATAACCCCAATTTCAAGGAAATGGAAAGCAGTGGGAAATGCACACGGGCAGCATTTGGTACCTCTGCAAGCTGTTATTAGAAGTGTTTGGTGTTTTGAGCATAATTTGGCCGCACAATGCATTGTGTTGATTAACAATTACTGTGTGAACGAGACGAGGGAGGACTCGCAGGGTAAACTGCTTGTTTGAATATAAGGGTGGTGCTTTTTAGACCCGCGGCTGTTGTCAAATGACATTTTGTTTTTCTCTGAGGATTAAGTAGAACCCCTTTAGAGAGCATAATGGAAATGTGTGCGTCTTAGCATGTGTGGATGAAGAAAGTGAGTGCATGTCAAAAGCATGCTACTGTGACTTTTCTTTTGTATTATAGCCCATGAGCATTAGTGAGTGTTAGTATGTTAATTATAAATACTTTTAATAAAACTCTGAAATTGTGCTAATGTGGATAAATAAAGTGCGAATGGAAATGATGTCTCCTTCAAGACTTTATGTTTGTTGCTGCTGTGTGAGCCGACCTCCAGCAGGGCCCGCCTTGCTGCCTTTGCCGGTGCTCGATGGGTCCAGCAAGCTCATGTCGGACATCTTGACTCCGGATCGAGCCTCGGCTATCAGCTGCCTGGCTCGCTCTCTCAGCTGTCTTCGCCGCTCAGCATCCCGCTCCTGCACACAGGAGTAAAAAACTTTCAGGTATTCTTGCAAAGACACAGAAAAGAAACCCCACACATTAATTTCACAAAAAATGCATTATTGCTGTTATTTACACACATACTACCGCTTTGCTCTATGACCAAAAATGTATCAAAGTGTTTTTAAGATTTTGTCAGTTTAAAGCCTTATTATGGTATTATTATATTATTTTTAATATTATTTCTGCATATGTGGGCCTTTATTTAGGTTAACAATGGCTCATTCTTTTCTCAGGAGTATATAGAATAAAAAACATTTTAATGCAGGTATTTCCTGGCTTAGAACTGGCCTTTAATGGGTGGCTACACATGAAGAATGAGTGGCTGTGCCCTTAGTTAAAGCAATGAGTCTATATCACCTTATTTCAGAGAAGTCTCGGCATCTTCGTATTATTTCAGGTCATGTGATTAGAAACAGTGTATTTTATATCATTATCCTGGTGATTTTCTTCTTAGGGAAGGCCAAAACCTCTTTGGTGGGTGCTAAAATTTCTTATATGAAGGAAAAGCCCTTTAATTCCTGAAGCCACAGAGACACAACAATAAATAATCTACTCTTAGACTCTCTTAAACAGTAAATGACTGGCTCAGGGCTGTAAATAATGTTCTCCCCTAGTTGTCTTAAATTTTTGGCTCTCATGTCTCCCTGCTAAATACAGCGCTCTTAAACACATTTGAAAAAACATCATGCATGAAACTATGATCTGTATACATCTGGTATACAAAACAAACAAAACAAGTCTTAAAAATAATAAAAAGTTTTGTTATGAAATGCATGTACACCTCTCACTGCATTATGGAGTCAGGAGCACAGAGATAGGCACACACACACATACCATCTTGGCTCTAGACAGATATAGTATTGAGCCGTCACCATCACAGCAATGGCAGAAATGCCATTTTCAGGTCGATCCAATCTGATCCCACTGATAGCACAGGCCACCACACACACACACACACACACACACACACACACACACACAGAGCCACAGAGCAAACGAGAAAACCTTGATGATGTCAATTGACAAGCACTTAACAGATGATGACCCCACCGAGCACACACCCTCACTGCGCAGGCCATGACTACATACAGTAACCACGCAGAAGTAAACAAACATCCAGGACAGGTAATTTAAAATGACAGGACTGTCACAGGGTGATTTCCAGGAAAATAAGGGACACAAAAGTAGATCAAAACAGCAAAAAGACAGAGTTAATGCAACTGAACTGCACTGAAAGGCAGATGGGGAACGTTATAAGAGCGTTTACTGACTGAAAAAGGCTGATGAGTCTTGATATTTTCACTGCAGAAGTAAATTTTGAGTTTGATAAAGGTGAAAAATGTCTGCATGATTTAAGCCACTGCAAAAACAACAGCAGAAGTTAACACAAACTCGTCTTTTACAAGACTCAACCTTTAAGCACAAACACACAAATTCCTAAACTTGCACCCCCCTCGCCTAAACACAGCCACATTCGACTCAGGGGAGAGCGAAGCTGCATTTCTCTGTCACTGCTCTCCCTCCCTGTGGTTTCCTGTTAATCAGCCTTCTCCATATTGAGGCAGGGGTTTTAGGGCTGGCCTATTGAAGCCGCCCATTTATCCATTAACAAAACAAGCAGCGCCCGCTAATGAGCTACATCTCTCCATTTCCATGTCAATTGTTTGTTTGTAGCCATTGTTTGGCGGGGACAATGGGGTTGTATTGTAAATGACAGCAACCCTAATGCACTCTGTGTATGTGTGTGAGAGAGAGCCCAGGGGGATGCCCACGGGGAGACAGAAACACACCTTAGAGAGAGGCTGATAAAAAAAAAAGAAGAGGCAGTGGAAGAGGGAAAGAAAGAGAGATAAAAAGCAAAAAGAGAAATAAATGATGACACTGCTTAAAGAAAAATACTTCTCTCACAGGTCTCAGTAAATAACAAAGCAAAGAATTTATAAATATAGTTTAGCACTTTAAAAAAAAGGAGGGAAGAAGAAACTGAACAAACAAGAAAAAGACTAAACATATCCTGAAAACTAAGCCTCAACTGTTTATGAACTGTTGAAAACAAGATGTCTATACTATATTACCTATTATAAAACATTTTTAACAGTTGCATGTATCAGGGTTTTTCCTACATAGAGGAATTTTAGAGAAATTTCTAGCCAGCACCAAAGGAAAATCACTTCTCCATTTTTTCAAAATAAAATGATTTCTAAAATCAATTTAACCTAAATTTTAAAATTCTAAAAAAATTTAACCTGCTTTATTAGCAGGGGTTTTATTTACTTAAGTTTTTTTTTTTTTTTTTAAATGGCCAGAAATGATAGGAAAATCCATAGATTTCTGTAAAATCAGAAAAAAAATCATTGCCTTTACTGTCAGATGGAGTCACCCCCTGTGAGCAGGAAAAAACCTGTATATTTATGCCCCTTTAAGGGGCTGATGTTGGAAATGAACTTCGGATATAGACATCAGACATGGCCTCTGCAACTGTCAATATTTCCCTCACAAATAAAATATGAAATATATAAATGAAAATAAACATCCAGGCTCAATTTAGTTTGGCTGATGGGACCAGATCTATGCATTAACAAACAAAGAGCTGTTTATTATTTATCTAATAGCAGACACCCAGCTTGCATTTACATTTAGGTAAAAATCTACACAGGACTGTCTTTTAAAGAAATGCACAGAATCTTCTGCGGAATAAAATAGAAAAAACAGTTGTTACTAGAGATAACTATGATCACTGTAACAGTAGAAACTGAATTTATGTGACAACATAAAGAGAGAGAATCTATCAATAAAACACAAAGAAGGAAATACTTCATCTCAGGCCTGTGTCATAATCATAATTGTAATTAAGTTGTTGGTGGGCTGCAGATTTCAAAAAGGGCCCTCTCGGTTGGGGGAGAGAGAACCCTAGGCAAGTTCAAGTATCTCGGGGTCTTATTCAGGAGTGACGAGAAGACCAATGGATTGGTGCAATTTCAGCAGTAATCCGGGCATTTTACCCAAATGTTGTGATGAAGAGAGAGCTGAGCCAACAGCCCAATCCACCTACGTTCCAACCCTCACCTATATAGTCATGAAATCTGGGTAATGACTGAAAGAGTAAGGCCACAAAGCGGGTGAAACCAGGCTCCTCTGTAGGATGGCTGGACTGAGCCTTAGAGATGGGGTGAGGAGCTTGGACGTCTGGAGGGAGGAGGAGCCAGTTAAGGTGGTTTGGGTTTCTGGTTAGAATGCCTCCTGGGTGTCTCCCTTTGGAATTTTTTCCAGCCATGCTCAACTGCGTAGACCCAGAACCTGCTGGAGAGATTATATATCTCATCTGGCCTGGGAATGCCTGGAGGAACTGTTGCTGGGGAGAAGAAAAACTGGAATACCCTACTTAGCCTGCTGCCACTGTGACCCAACTTTGGGTAAGTGGAAGATACAGGATGGATGGATGGATGGGTGGGTGGGTGTCCCTTTCTCTGGACTTGTGGTTTCAAAAGAACAATAACTTCACAACAGGAGTTCATTAACCGATGGGTGATATTTTTATGTCCATCTTTTATATTGTTTATGTCAAAACTTGGAGTGTAGCCCAGTATGAAACCCAAGTAGGTGCTTTCTCTTTGTCAAATTCCCATAACAGTATCACACAGACAAAAACAACCTGCTTTTTCTTCTTTATACTTTACACGTTGTTCCAATGTTTCTTTCTTTCCATCCTTACTTTTTTATTATGTTGCATAAGCAGGCCTCTCCCTGCTTTTATAAATGCAAAATAAACAGTAATGTCACTGATGGCCTTCTGGCTATGGACTGGTTCTGATATACAATCTGGCCTTTACAGATATGGACACAACTACCAGTTCAGGAGTGCCTGTGTGTGCTGTATCAGTTTATATATACATATAGCCTACACAGGCCCCATAAAAACATCCCATTGCATTATTGTTGTTAGCCATTTGGGGGACAGGAAATGGGAAATTGACTTTGCCTATCCAGAGGCAAGGATTAACACTATGCTACTATAAAATGCATCTAACCATTGCCTGGCTCCCTCAGCTACAGAACCACGATTCAAAAATATGAGAATGTGTGTGGTGGGTTGGTGAGGGGGCAAAGGATAGGAGGGGAAGGGCATTTTTTTGTGTGAAACTGTGTGAAAGACAAAGTGTGTTATGTAGTATCAAATCTTTCTGTGGCATTAACTTTTACTGAAGTTGATGTGAAATTTAAAACAGGTTTAGTCTGTGTTGGTAACCATAAAAAATTAAGAATTAAGTGTATGAGAAGACCTTCTTTGAGGTTGTGTACAAAAAATTTCAGACTGCTAAAGAAAAATAGACAGAGGCAGTGACAATAGATATAATTTGGAAAATGAAAAGTTGAAGCGCCAACTAATCATCATTAATAGGCCTTCAAAACAGTCACATGTGATAAAACATCTCAGTTATCTACACCCATTAGTAATGTTGATAGACTAATTTATTATTAACACACTATCTTCATAAAAAGGCTCAAAGATGTTTTGTTGCTCCATTTAGTCAAAAAAGGCTCTTTGATGGTCTAAAGGTCTAAATAATGTAGACCTGGGTGAGGGGAGGTCATTTCTGTTTACTGTCAAATTTCAAATTCTTTCTTAAACCTGTTGAGATTTACTTTGGTCACCCAAGTGTTATCAATGCTGCAATTCCAACTCATTGTTCTGTAGCAACACAATATGCCAGAAGTTTAGGGAAGAGTAGCTGACCATGTGGAGATTAAACGCTACCTAGTGGACATAATGTTAAAACCAAGTGGTGATTACACTCAGTACTTCCAACTTGGAAACTGGCAACAGATGCAAATACACAAACCGCTTTAATGTGGCCGGACAAGACAACAACAAGGGTGGATCCAAAAACTTAAAAAAATAAAAAAAAAACAGCAGAAAGCAGAAACCCAACCAGCCACGTCACTACGTGATCAAAGCTGGGATGAAAAAGCAAGAAGAAAAAAGGAGAAGAAAGCTTGTCAGCTGGTGGTCGGTGGGCAGCACAGCTTCAAGAATGGAGACCCAGGAGGACAAGAGACTTTTCTTTTTTAAATGGCGACAGCAAGAACAATCCTCCACTGTGTCTTCCACTGACTGCTGGGAACATCCAGTGGAAGAGAGGCTGAACGGTTGAGTGCGAGGCTGAGACAGAGGGTTCCTCTGTGGGCTTGGCGTCGAATGGGGACCTCTCTCCGCTCTGGAAGCTCTGTTTGAGCAAGGGGAGCAGGTTGTCGCCTTGGTTGCTCTTTTCTGGGCAAGTAGAAAGAGGGAGGGAGGGAGAGAGGGAGGGCACGCACCACTAGTCATGTACAGAGACCTGGCGTGGGCACAGAGTGATGCCACACACACGCACACACACTAACACTAAGGGACGTGCACACAATCACTATCTAAAAGGGTTTGCCAACCTCCCAGATAGCCAGCCAGTCTGGCAGCCAGTCATGCAGCTCCAGACATTTGTCATGACAGG
>VUQS01076258.1:14259-42717 GCA_015108495.1 Heterochromis multidens
TTTCATCATCCTAGTCAAGACAGCCATGAACACACACACACACACACACACACATACATGTGCACCAAGTCAGTCACATAGTCATGTAATCACACACTCGTCAACACTGTTTTAAAAGCCAGAGAGATGGTCCAGATATGATACAGGTTCAGGTAGAAGTAAGTTAGTTGTTAAACTCTCTGGTTTTCTATTACCATAACACCAACACGTGTGTCTACTTTATGACCATCGCAACAAGGCAAGATCATTTACATATCATTATTCAGCAACAAATTACCTAAACATCACTAAATATAGACAGCAACTTTATTACCCTCAAGCAACCAAACCACATAGGAGTACCCATGGCTACACCCTTACACCATACTCTAATGTAATTTATTGTGATTTCCAATAATTTTTATGCAAAAAAAAGTTAAAAAACACAAACTTACATTTATTTAGACAGTCCTCATCTGTTACTCCTTACAAAACAAGCTTGCTTTGTTTCTATAAGACTAGAAATATGTATTATGCTCATATCATTTTAATGCCAAGATATAGATAAACTTGTGACTCTTTGGTTATGTCTATGCTTCTGTTTAAAACAAGGATCTTGTTTGTATGTGTTTCATATTTCCAAAATTTTGTGCAGAAGCAATTCATTGAAAACAAGACGCCTAATTTTGGAACAGTTACCAACAACGTACAATAAAATCAAGACCTATAATGTTAAAAATAACCTAACAACTTTCCATTATCCTCGCCAGACAAATGGGCAAACAAAACAAAACAAAACAAAACAAAACAAAACAAAGAGAAGGTGATGGTCAGATTCATGGTAGGAGACATTTTTAGGATTAAAAATATCATAACGGCATCATAATTATACATGAAAACACGGCTGATGGATAATTAATACCTGAACATCACTAAAACGCTAATTTTCCAGGATCCTTTCTGGAATGTTATTCTTACAGTAAAACACTGCTAATGCAGGTGTTTACAGCTCTTTATGCTGGGATGAGAGAAAGGATTAAAGATGAGGCGGAGAGAAACAAACATCATCATCCTCTCGGTGACAGGAAGCAGTGGGATTTATGGGAAATGTGGTTTTCCAGTAAAAAAACAAAAAAAACACTACAGGGGCTTCAGTTTGCCTTAATTATCTGTTTATTCCACTTATACTAAAAAGTGCGACACTAGTATTTTTAACAATATTACATGTAACAAATTAATAAATCTAATATTTTTCTTCAAATTTAGGTAAAAACAGAAATGGAAAAGAAGGGAGTGGGAGTGGGAGTGAGAGAGGCAGAAGGGAGGGAGGGAAAGGGAGACAGAGGGGGGAGCTTATCGGCTGGCTCCAGACAGAGTGCGCGGATCAATGGGCGTGCGAGGCCCACAGCGATCAATGCATTTGATAAAGAATTAAAGAAGAGCCACTGTACATGGCTATCAAAGAACCAGGACACGGCCTAATTATGATTCGACGGGTGCGTGCCCATGATAGGGGTCTGTGTGTGCCTGTATGTGTGTGTTATATGTACATAAATATAAATTTGAGAGATGTCTGCGATGAATTTGAGCAGAAATGTGGCTTATATACTTGTGTGCCAGTGTATACATGTAGGTGTGTGTGGAACTGGAAAGATGCAGTCGTGCAAGCTTATGTGTGAGGGTTTAAGTACAGTTAGGCCCATAAGTATTTGGACAATAGAAAATACTACAAATACTTCACTATAGTGGATTTTAAATCAGATAATCAAGATGTGATTGAAGTTTTTCAGCTTTAATTCAAGGGGTTTAACAAGTATTCCATTAAAGGTTTAGAAATTACAGACATTTTTATACATCTCCCATTTTCAGAAGCTCAAAAGTAATTAGACAAAATAACAATCATGATCACGAGCTGTTTCTCTCCTCCTCCATACTTTTCTCTTTCCATCATTCTGGTACAAGTTCATCCTGGTTTATCTGTCCAAAGATTACCTAGAACTGCGCAGGCTCTTTAAGCTGTTTTCTGTCAGTTGTAAACCCTCAATATTTACATTCATGAAGGCGCCTCTTGATTGTAGACTTTGACAAAGCCCTCAAAAGAGTTCTTGACTTAGTAAGGTGTTGTGAAGTTGTTTTTCTTAACCATGGATATAATTCTGTCATCATAAACTTTAGTTGTCTTCTGTGGTCTTTCAGGACTTATGGTGTTCCTGAGCCGGCCAGTGTATTCCGTATTTTTAAGAATGTACCAGATTACTGATTTGTCCGCTCTTCAGGTTTTTGCTGTCTCTCTGATAAGTTTTTAGCCTAATGAAACACCCTTCACTTGCACTCACCTCTTTGTGGGTCTCCTGTTAAGAGATCTAGTGAAGAACTATAAGATACAAGTTAACACTGGAATCAACTTCAGATATTATATCTTCTTCATTTGTCATGAAATAGGGAAGGCGGGAACAGGCCCCACCTGGCCATGAACCTGTTTGTCAGTCAACTTGCACAATTACTTTGAAGCCTCTAAAAATGGGGGACTATGTATAAAAATGGCTGCAATTTCTAAACTGTCAAAGCAATACTTTTGTTAAACCCCTTGAATTAAAGCTTATATCACATCTTGATTGTCTGATTTAAAATCCATGGTGGTGGTATACAGAGGCAAAATGAAAGTGAAAGTGTCACTGTCCAAATACTTATGGACCTGAACTGTATATAGTGTGTATGAATCTGTGTTTTTTGGGCAGTGGTGCCATGTTGCTGTGGTTTGCGATTATAAAATTAAGCTTTTGTTTATACATACTACACATGCAAAATGTTTTTGGGGTCTCTTACTTCCAACAGCTGAAGCAGCTGTGGGTTCACATGTGAAGGATACAGGAGGCATTTCACATACAAACATTTCATATAGTTTGTATACAACAGAACACTGTTTGTATTGAAATACTGAGTATATGGCACAAATGCAGAAGAACAGCGTGTAAAATCAAGCAGATTTTTTATTAATGAGCAAATACGTTTGTGTGTTTGACTTTTGAAGTTCAGTTTAACTGAGGTTTCATAGTTGAATTAACAGTTTGCCCTCAGCACAGTGTGTGCGCCAGTGTGTATACTTAACAAAGGACAGTAGGACAGGTAGAACAGGTTGAGTGGGGACACGCACACAAAAGTCAGAGGAGATCGTCGCTCTGACAGACAAGTATGATGGGAAGGTGCTGCCCTTTAAATAGACGGGATAATTGCTGGGGAGAGAGACAGAAAAGGTGAAGGGGCGAGATAGGAGGAGGAGGGACAGGAATAGAGAAATGGAGAACATGAGATCAACTCATTCCCTGCCCCCTTTTAAAGAAAATACTTTAGAAGTTATGGCCTGTTTTAGCACCACTACTGCTTCCTGAGAAAGTTCTCGAAAGCACCAAGATGGAGGAGGAGACGTTCATCAAGCCAATATAGCTTATTCCAGTGTCTTTAGATTTCTGGATTGACTCTGAATGGACTTTTAAACCAAACACTGATTAAATCTTGAAAAAACACACTGGTGTTGGTGTTTTGTATCGTTGCAGAAATTGTTTGTGGACTATAATGAACTCGGTTGTTGTAGTGTATCAAAATTCCTCTAAAACGAGTGTTCATGTTAATTTTTATATGCAATTGACTTGACAGATTTATCTTATTTTAGCTGCTTTTTAAAAACAGGTCATTGTACAATGTTTGACAAACTCTTTTGATCTAAGCAGTCAATTTCACTGGTACCAGACTTTAAATTTATCAACTACAGTCTAAAACTATCTTTGTTCCTAATACTTCAAATTATGCATAAAGAAACTCTTTCATATTCTTTTTGCATCACAAAGGCTTTAATGTTTTGAACTCCCTCTGACTGGAACAAGTTAACTTTAAATATCTGCTCCTTTTCATCTTCTCATGTATTTAGATTGCTTATGTTTTCAACAAGTTTATCATTCCTTTATTTTGTTTACTGTACTGTTCTTTATTTCTTCATTTACTGAATAAGTTTGTTATTGTTTAATATATGTTGGTCTGTAATCACTTGTACAAATGTTTGTTTGGAACACCTTGAAAACAAGATGTTACACCTCCAGGGGAGTATCCAAATAATCCATTTTTCTATTTCCTCTTGCAGTACAATTATCGATACGCAGGCACCAAGTTAATCAACTTGCTGTGAAGAAGAAAAAACTGGAGCTAGAGAATGAAGCCAATGCACAAGTGTTCACTTGAGGCTGGCTCCAAACGCAAACCAAACCCCACAGACTCCCATGTCAAAATGGTCAACTTTACAGCATTAATATGCATGTTTATATCCTGGTTAAAAGAAACTGTTTGGGCCTCTATGGCTAGTTTTCCCCTTCTTAACAACTCTGATGGGGTGATTTTACCTGGAGTTAGAGCCCTGACTGCTTTGACTGACAGGTATTCTGACACAGGAAGCTGGAGCCGATAGATATCAGCTAGACCTCATCCCCTACTTCAAGTCATTAAACTGGACCTCCTCTCTGTGTATGTGCTGAGGGTGCCCTTTGGAGTATTTATATTGATTATGTTACTAAAATTATGGCTTGCTGTGTAGTACAGCCCATCCAAGACTAAGTGAAATTATAGTACTTTTTTAGCCTGTTACTTAGATAATCAGCAGGTATCTGTGCCTTGCACCCATACAGTTTATGGGTTAATTAATTGGCTCTCCACCCAATCATCCAAATATATTAACTTTTGGTGCCAAAGTCAAGGTTTCAAAACAGGTTTTAAACAGACACAAACTGAAGAGCCACATTATTAAACTGAATAAAAATGACAGAGCACTGAATAAATACGCAGGTCCTGCTTTTTATCTATTTTTTCTTGAGCTACACAGACATCGTCATGCATCTTACATGACTGTGTCACATTATTGTTGGGTCACGATACCTTTGTTTTGCATTAATTTATAAATATTCTCTAAAATTAACACTTTTTTTCCTCTGTATTTTATTCATAAAGTGGCACAAAAAGAGGGAGAAAGAGAAAAGGCAAAGACCAGTGTTAGAAGGTGGACGTGAAAAACATTTGACACTTCCACTTGGTCAAACGTGAACAATATAACAAAGAGAGAAAGGAGGAGAAGTACATGTGTTCACGAGAGGTATGTAAGTGTAAGTGAGTTACCGCTTTCTTCTCTGATGGCTTGATCAGCTCTTGTGATGCAATTCAGAGAGCTGTCTTTCTCTTGCTCGTTAACACACACACACACACACACACACACACACACACACACACACACACACACTCAATTTAGAGACTGCCTTTGATCTCCACTCCAGCCAATTCGGCCATGACACATACCCACACACTCCAAGGCAAGCACGCACACATAGTCCAAAGAAACTCCCCACCAAACTATTTAGTTTCATTAGGGGCAGATTCTTCAAAAAAGACAGAGAGCAAGAGGAAGAAAGAAGGGGGTGAGGGAAGGAAGAAGAGGAAGAAGAGAAGAGGAAAAAAAAAAAACAACTGAGAACTGGGAGAAGAAAAGGACTGCAGCCACATTAAAATGAGACCTGGAGAAAAACTATTACTGCTGGGAGAAAGCTGAAAAGGAGAGTAGATGGGGGGAGGAGGGGAGTAAAGAACAAAGTATGGACAAAAAAGGAGGCCATATTTGCATTTTCAAAACAGACATTTTTTTTCTCTTTTTGCTGCATAGACAACCTTTTACTGGTTGCATTTTCAATGGCCAAACCCATGAGAAGAAAACTGGAATCAGAATATTTGAGGGGTAAGATCTAAGTTTAAGGAAAGGAGAGTAGTAATTACAGTGAATAATGTGAAGAAAAAGCAACACTTTCTAATGTTATTAGAGCTAAAGATGAGCACCTTTAGATCATGCTACTTAATAATGACACTCAACCATTAGCAAGAATATCCAGTTCTAAATGCTGAACAAGCTTTGTTTGTTATGATTAGCTGGCTCCCTTGTGCCAGGCACAGAAAGCACCAAAAGTTCACCTTTCTACCTGTTAAGAGCTTGAAACAGCCCAGTAAGAAGGAACCTGTTATAATGGGCCTTTGGTGAGGACTTAAATGAAATGCTTACAAATTAACACAGGAATAACTCACACACTAGTTTTGTGTTTGGCATTTGTAAAGGTTCCAAAAAAGGACAAAGTTCAGCCAGAGGCTTTTGTTTTGGTCACAAGTAACAAAAAGAAATAAAGGAAGGAAGGAAGGAAAGAAAATAGTTGATAAAATTCACCTTTCCACTTGTCTTGAAATTAGGCTCAAAAGCCAGGGAATAACACACAATGCGTTTTCTTTTTAAGGGACTTTTACACATGCCGAGGTTCAGGCAAAGGGCTTTGTTTTGGTCACAAGTGAGAAAAGACAGAAAGAAAAACAGAAAGAAAGAAAGAAAAAAGAAGCAGACAAAGTTGGAAAAAGCCAGGTAACAAGTAACCTGTTATAATGAGTCTTTGACACCTTTTTTTAAAAATATAATTAACAAGAGTAACTCATACACAATGCGTTTGTCCTTTTTAGGAAACTTTAGACATGCCACAGTTCAGCCAGAGGGCTTTGTTCTGGTCACCAATGTCAAACAGAAAGAAAGAAATCAAATTACGAAAGAAAGGAGGACACGATGGACATGAATGCAGCCGAGTCAGAATCAGAGGACAGACAGCAGATGGGAGTGGATGACAACACCCACAGGTCACAACAGCAGAGACCCAGGAGTCCTCTCCACTGCTGACGAGGAGGAGGAGGAGGAGGAGGGGGTGATGGGGGAGAAAGAGGTGGTTGGATTGCTGGTCGGCAAAAATCAAACGGGACCCAATTATAGGAATCACAACGAGTCAGTGAGCAGGGGAACTCTCTTACCTGGAAAACACCGAGGCATTTGTGTGCACTCTTGAACGCATACCATAAGCGCGCGCACACACACACACACACACACACACACACACACACAAAAAGATGTGCAAATATGCACAGGTGCTACAAACTGCACACACATATTTCTGCTTTACAGTTTTCTGCAAGGGAACACACACAGTTGCACTTTGTGGGTCCATATGCACACACACACTTCTCCCCAAACCAAGTGTGGATCCTGATAATTAGCCTGGCCAGGCCGGTGTGAAATTACTGTTCTCATCTGCTAATGGATGAGAAGACCTGAAGTGAACAGACACACACAGATAGACACACACACACCTCCTATTAAAATAATAACAGTGGGAAAGTCTAAAGAGCAAAAGACTAAATCCAAAACTGGGGATGTCGGTGCTGAGGACAAAAAAACCACAAAGTCTAGATATTTTTAGGAAAGCTCATTAATTACCCATCTGGCTACTGCTTAGGTAGGGGGTGGTGACATTACAACATTACAAGACATCTGCATCACTGACTACTGATACGTTGTGAAGGCCACCTATGAGGAGGAGGAGGTGAGGGCAACGGTGGTGAACACAGGACAATTAGTAGTACTGGTCTTCCATCAAAGACTATAGCGAGTGGACAGACAGCAAGAGAAAGACAGTAAGACAGTAAGAGAGCATGGAGAAAAATAAAGAGATGGGAAAGGAAAGAAATGGGGTTAAATCTCAAAAATCTGACATGAAAGAAGGACAGAGTGAGGAGAAGAGAGAATAACTAAGAAGGCAGGGAGAAAGAGAGGAACCTGTGACCTTAGATGAAAGAAGCAGTGACTGTGGGCTACAATTAGGGACGGCAGGAGGGAGAGCATAGGTCAGGAGAACAGGGCTACACAAACACACTCTGCAAACAAGTGTCTAACATACTGCCCCTGCTACATTCACCTAAACAGATGAAGACCTGATTTTAGTACAGACAGCTAGTATAGCTGAGCTCTATGAGTTCAGTCCATGTATCGTATTTAGTGTTAGCTGTGGAAAAAAAGTGTTTCAGACGTAAAACAGAAGCCAAATTTTCTTTATATAAATGTCAAAGTTGCATGCTTTCCTGTAATTTTCCTTAAAAAAAAGTAATCGGTATGGCAAACAGTAAACAAATCAGCAGCCACTTTAATTTTCAGATGTCTACTCCTCCTAAATTATTCATCCAATTTTGACGAAATTGAGCTTATATGAATTGGAATTCAATCAAATTTAAAATCTTATGATATTTTTTCTATTTGACCTTTTGACCTCTACTCCTGCACTGGATATGACCTTCCTAGTAGCTGTAAATCTGCAAAGCAAATTTACACAGGATGCTGTCGAACATACTCTGACTCATAGAAGGCACACAAATGAAATGCATGCAAGCTTTGCATTTCCTCTATCGCCGTCCTACATTGTTAAATGATTAAATAAGTTTGGCTGTGGAGATACATCTGCATGTCATAACACTCTGGGTAACTGATCTTCAATTAATCGCCGTGTCATCTTGACCTGGACCGGCAGGCTGACATCTGAATAAACTCAGTTAAGTGGAATAATGCAGTTGTGCTTTCTAATATAATATATTTCTACAGTAAGTCTTCTCTATATAGACCTTTTTTTATGATTTTTAAATTGTTACATAATAAAAGTGACATAATATGACATAAAGAGATAAGATATAAACTTACAAGTTATGATTAAAACTGGATTGGATTATCAGTTTTTGGATTTCAGTCCTAAAGAGAACTGCACTATCCTATAAAAGTCCGGACATGATTTTAGTTAACAGATACCCGATGACTGATTTGTCATTTGGGCTTTGAAAGCTACACCCTGAAAACAGCTAATGTAGTCCCCTCCTCTCCCTCACATTAGCCACTTACCTTGAAGAACGAAGCCTGCTTTAATTGAATTAAATTATACCTTATGCATGCTAAACCGCAAAGCACCTACTTAGACAGATGGAGAGTTAAATGGGAAAAGCTTGGGCCTCTCCAGCTGATAACACGGACACACACATACACAAACACACACACTCATGCTAATCAAAACAAGACATCAAGTAATCTAATCTGAATCACTAACAATTATCAGCACATTGGCCTCGAGGCCAGTCGTACTCCTTTGATCAATGTTTTCTATTAAAAAAAGTGTAAACAATTCAATATCTCCCTCCCACCCCTCCTGCTTTTCCTTTTTTTATTCACAGGAGTGTATGTGTGTGTGTGTGAGAGTGTGTGTTAGGGGGTTATTAACCAATTGTCCTTGGAAATGAGTGAGGAAATAAGGAGGAGAGAGAGAGAGAAAGAGTGGAGGGGTGGGTCTGCCTACTTTAAGGAGCTAATCTAAGTGAAGTCCGCCATCTTGCCAGACAACAAGGGACAGAAGAGGACCTTTTTTTTGTGGCTAAGGAAATATATCAGCACTGCAACAGCTTTGAAAAACTCTTTTAATTTGCTTTCTTCCACTGAAGACTTTTAACGCCTCCCAGTCCTTGGAAGGTCCTCATTTATTTCCTCAGATTATGCCAAAATGGTTATTCCTGTGGCCAGCACACAAACATGAACAAACACTGACAACACACACACATACACACTTTAAAAACATCTAATTCAAGGGCATATTTCTCTTTAAGGATTCAGACAGCAAACGCAGGGGCATGCGGCTGCTGCCTTTTAGATATTTCATTACCAAAAGGTATTTATTTCATTTTACCCTCAAATCCCTTGTCGTCACAATTCTCACAAGACCATATTTTTTTCTTACCCCCCCTTCCTTTTCTCTGAAATATTTGGAAACGTAACGGAGGATTTGACCACAGTGCTTTCCCAGGGTAACTCCTGGTTCATCAGTGTGCCCCCTCCTCCTAGTATATTATGTTCAGTGGAGCGTGCTCAGTTCAGAGCTGGCAATTTCACTCGCATCTTCTCTAGTCTAGTTTGCTTCGCTACAGCGATTTTTGGCCCCCTTTTACCATGAATGTACTTTTGCTGACAGGTGTTTGTGTACAACATTTACTCAGTGTGAGGGGGCAGCAAATTTGGTGGGGGATGTCATAAAAATTGTGCAGAGTCAAGATGACCAAAGAGAGTCTGAGCAGAGAGCGAGAGAGAGAGTGAAAGAGAGAAATGTTTATGGTGAGAGGAGAGAGCAGAGGAGTCCATCCATATTTGAGCTTTCCTCATTGACATGTTCAGGTTGTGACATACAGCAGAGCGTAAGTGAGTCTCAGCAGAAGTTAATATGGAAAAGTCTTCTCTCCTTCTCAAAGCCTTTCCCTAAAGTGTTCACTAAAGTGGGCTGCCAGAGGATGAGACAGTTTGGACAAGCTTTTCTGGCATGTTGCTCATGTAGTGAGCAGCAAATAGAGAGAACTATGGAAGTGACATGAGGGCGCTGAAGAGGTTGGGGGTCACTCTATTAGCTCTCCCTGCACACTAAGGTGATGCCGTACAACACAACTCATATTCAAGCAAGCTTTTACTCACTAAACAGACCTGCCTCCTCCTCAGAAACTTGAAGACCTCATTCTGGCTTTCAGGGTCTTTCTCAGGTATAATGTCCATCTCTACATCTAACAGAGACAATCTCATTCTTTTAAGTGAGCAAACACTTTCAATCCCACACAGACACGAGGAAGACTTGGACTTACATCACAGACACCTGCAGCTCTGTTTGGTGCAGCTGCGGCTGAGTTGGGGACGTTCTTATTGCCGGCTTTCATTGCAGCATCTCTGCGGGCCTGCTCCAATAGGAGTCTGGCTCTCTCCTTCAACTCCTCCTGACGAGAGAGCACCTTCTATACATGCAAAAACAGAAAGAATGCACTCAGAAAACTAAAAAATATGTATTCCCATATGGGTTGGCGAGTGGTTGCTGGAGGTTGCTGGTGAAATTGGTTGCAAAAAGGGTGCTGCACTAAAAACCTTGTTGCGATTTCTTTGGTTGGGAGCAGATTGCCATGGTCACCTTTGGTTTGCATGGCGGATGCTGATTTGTCTGCAAAAACTCGCTAATTAACCACAGAGCGGTAGTGAAACCTGAAAAAGTGCAAACCAGAAATAGAGAGCGTTTGCCTTTAAAGTAAAAGTTGTGTATTACAGCTGAATTTAAAACGTTTCAAATTTACCATTGAAGACACCAACAAGTCAGCGTCTTCCATGCAAACTATGGGCAACTGTGACAATCTGCTACTGACCAAACCAATCACAAGGACGTTTGGGTTGCAGCACCCTCCAGCAACAACTTGCCAACCAATCGAGGGCGCTGAAGAGGCTGGCGGTCACTCTATTAGCTCTCCTTGCACACTGAGATGATGCTGTACAACACAACCCATATTCAAGCAAGCTTTTACTCCTACTATTGACTCCTCAGAAACTTGAAGACCTCATCCTGACTTTCAGCGTATAAGTCGTTCTCAGATATAAGTGAGCAATGTCAACACTTCCAATCGTAAGGAGGTTTGTGGTGCAACCACTCATCAACCACTTGCGGAATACACATTTTTCCCTAGCGATCAGTGGTTGCCAGGGGGTTGCCAACCAGTCTTGAATGCGAAACAGAGATGTTTCTGGCGACTAATTTAGTAGTCCATTTAATGTGTTTTATAATAATATATAGCTTTTTAAATCTAACTTTCTAAATGATATATAATAAAACTATCTTTGGTATTCATACCTAGCACCTGGGTAATGTGACAGGGAATTAGACTTCCTATGTAAGATGGCTTCTCTTTATCATTAACCACTTGCTGATGAAGGTCTAGTACTGAAACTCTGCAGATAAATATATTTTTGCCAGTTAATGAGAGTGTGGGAGTCTGCCTGCATTTTCAATCAATTTCTTTTAAAATGAACTCACCTTCTCAGCCGGGGGGCTCGATATAGGGGCAGGTGGTGGCTCCTAAAGAGAAAATAAAACATTAGTGTAGTGATCAAAGAATAGCTTTACAGTTTCAGAACGATGAAACCAATAATGTTCTTCGTAATGGTGACTGATGTGTTTATCTTTAGCAGCAAACTTTCACACCAACGGTTTTCACATATTTTTATCGGACATCAAGCAAGTGGAGGATTAATGCAGTCCTATGCTTTCCTAATGCAGAAGCAGGGTATATTCCCTATGACAGGCACTCTGGCATTATGGGGGGCAGCTAGACTCATAGCCTTGTCTGGGTCCATTTGTGTGGAGAGCAGCGAATAAGTAAACCACACACTGAAGTCAGAATTTTATCTGCAAGGTAATCCTGGATGTATTGTAAGCAGAGTTTCTACATTCAGGAATATTAGCAAAGCTGTTTATATAACTGAAATATGTTTATCCTTTCCACGAGTTAAATCTGGCCTGGATGTAGGCATGGATACATCCTGCTAACTAGATAACAGCAGATCAAAATGGGGTGTCATGACTGTCATAGCCCCCCCATCTGCCCCGTGACCTTTCGACTTGTAAACAAGAAGCAGTAATCTGGGGTTAACCAACACAGTCAGCAGTGCATTCAGTGTGATTGTGCATGCACACAGCCATACAGGTGTGCGTCAGAGGGGGTGTGTGTGAGACGAGATGATGTGTGCTCTGTGCAAAGCATCGCCACGCCTGAGCAGTCACGGTGCAACTGCCATCAACTGCAGGGATGAGAAATATAATGAAAAATATAATGAAATGTCAAAGCAGGGGGTTCTCCCGTTGCCTTTCATAGTCGCCACGTTTTTAAAAGCTCGGCCCGGACACGTCTGGTTCTCGACTACAAGACAGGTGACGACAACATCTAATGCAGAACGGGAGAGTTTCAGTACGGTCATCTCTGCAACCGCATCAACGAGGTCGGGATTTGAAGCTTAGCGAGCGCCAGGAGGGAATGAATGTTCACCGCATCCTCTGTCTTTGACTGATGTAGCTGTGAAAGTTTCAATCAAATCCAGGGTGCAAGGATAAAAACCTGAACAATCCATTTAGGGGAAAAGCAGGTACCTGCTTGTAAACGCTGTTAGAATCTTAATACCTGCATTAAGTAGCAAGAATTAGTCCAGATCATGCAGACTGATCCAGAGGTGCTTTAAGGTACTGGATTCATAATTAGATGTGTGTAGTTTAATAGATTTCTTGCAAATGCTGTATTTACAACACTTGAGAAACACTATAGTGTGTTAATAAAATATAAAATGGAAGATACTGTGGAACTTCACGTGTATTTACCTGTTTGATGGGGGCATCTGTATGGTTGACTGGAGAAGAGCTGGTGTCTGAGGCAGGCTCAGACTCTGAGTGACGCAGGCTTGCCCTCTTTTTCTTGATGAGGTCGGCATCCCTGTTGTAGGAGAAGCCCAGTTTCTGGTGGGGTGGTGAGTGGGATGAGGAAGCTCCTCTCCTGGTAGGGGATGCTGGTTCGGTAGCTCTCTCACCTCTCTGCTCTCCTGGCTCATCCTTGTGTTGTCTTTCCTTCTCCATCTCCCTCTCCACTCTCTGTGGTAACTCACTAAGGTCTAAAGTGTTGGCTTTCTGTAGATTTCCCCTGTCCTCAGAGCCTGGCAGCATCACATGGGTTGAATTTGTTGCCGTGGCAGTTAATACTGTGCGTGGTGATGGGAGAGGAGGTGAGGACTGCGAGGGCCTTGGAGTCGTCAAGCTGGCCGAAACTGCTCCTACTTCGGGCTTCAAACCATGCTCCTTCATCTCTCCCTCAGCAGCTTCAGCACCATTAGATTGAGTGGTGGCACCGCTGGCAGATGCGGGAGCCTGAGAGTTAGCCTTGTGGTGCTGTACATCGTTCAGTTCGGCATAGAACTTGTCCTGGTCTATGGAGGCATTCGTATCAGTCTCAAAGTCACCCACTTTGTAGGTGCTGCGGTTGCTGTTGGCCTCTATCTGCACCACGTTGAGCTCCTCGCCAGAGAAATGGGCCCGGATCTGGTACAGGTAGGTCATTACGGTTAGCTTGTCAGGAATGGCCAGCAGTACCATGTCGGATGGTTCCAGGAGACGAGAGATGCCGAGGCTGGCGAAGCCATCATATGCCTATTGAAACAAGTATGAGAATAGACACTTTCAGTTACAGAGTATTCTTCATCACAACAAGGACTGAGAGGGATGAAAGGGTGAATAGCTAGCAAGACAGGAGAGGTCTGGTTTCTTCTTTAGACATAGATTATACTTGGTGCATTGCATACATGACCTAAGTGTGTTCACATGTGTTTGTGCATGAGCGACACCTTTGGCACGCCTGCTGACAGGCCATGTCAGGGATGGTTGTCCCCGATAAGGGACGCAGATACCCCAAGACAGAGAGCTTAATCCCGAAGTGTGTGTGAGTGTGTGTGTGTGTGTGTCCTTATCGCTCCCCTACATCAACATGCCCACGCTCTCCGTCACGCGTGTAATTGGTCTGATTAGAGTTTGATGAGAAAATACAGGTGTGATTATCAAGCGACACACGAAAAACCAATCCCCCATCACAAGATAGACTGAGACAGAGACACAGAGAGAAGGGATGAAAACGATTATCGCAGCCAATGACAGGTAAATAAATAGATTAACAGCGCCCACACACACACACACACACCTCCATTCCTGTGCACACAACCTCGTCATCCATCTCTCTCAGGTATCACAGCTTGTATCTGGCCTGCTTGATAGTGTTGATCTAATTCCAACCTGTTGCAGAACCCGTTTGTTTCACTGCCTCTGTTGATCTGCTCAGTCTATCAATCCCCCCCTCTCTTTCTCTTAATCTCTCTCTCGGACTTCCACCAAACCCTCCTCCATGGTTTTACATTTTTTTTGTACCCCTGAGTTTATTTTTAAGTGCTTGCTTAATCATTTTGAGTCCTGTCCTGCTTCTTTCCAGTCTACATTTTCTTGTGAAACTAGTCTCTAGAGACATTTTTTCACATTTATTCCGGACAATGCTGTGAGAAGCAGGTCGGGACATGGTCCAAAGTTGGCCTCTCTCACATGTAGCACACAGCAGGACATAATCTGCTTCACACCCATTCTCACTAGTGGAAAAAATCCAGTGGGTTGTTTCCTGGATAAAATGTGCACCTGCACTACTCTCACATGGGTGCTTTCTACTAGTGAGCTGTTGGTTAAACCCACTTTAACGCTATACCCCTTGAAAGCCTAGTAGGAGTAACCCTTGAAGCTCTTTTTTGAACTGAGTGGTTTCTGTCATATTTCAGGTCTGCTTATAGAACAAAATGACTGGGTATGCATCAGACGTTAGTGAGGGTGGTCTCTGCCTATGCTGGGAAAAACCCAGAAACTATTCTAATGGTCGTCAAACCACGTCCCTTCTCATTAAGGGTACAGGGGAGGTCGTCAAACGGCGTCTTTATGGGGGAAGTTGGACATTTGCATTCTAACCAAGCTGCTACCTCAAGAGTCTTTCTATAGCTACTTTCCCCCTTTACAGAAACTGTAGGTGAGGTTTTTTGTCTTCATAACTTACTTGTTTCAACTGTATTAAAGCGTAAAGTGAGAATAATTAAGGGCAAAGCCAATTTCACTGACAGATGTGGCAACACAGGCGGTAATAGCTTTCTGCTAGGCTTTACCTCAGCTAATTATAGCTACTATAATGACCCTCACAACCATGTCTTTGGTGTCTTCTACCTACCTATGCGTTTGTCTAAATCCAGACACTTCTGGTTGCAAAAAAAACCAAAAGGGTAAACTTGAGGCTTCAAAACGACCACAAATCACTCTGTGACATCACAGCAGCTACATCAATGACTCACGTGCAGCTCCGTAACGTATAATGTCTAGCATCAGGACTGCATGAGTAACTACAGCTAAGGTGTTCATCACAGCTGCTGTCACCTAATGAGAGTGCTTTTAATCACTCTGTGAATGCTGCCCAGCCTATGTCCAATTTTTTCAGCAATTTAAAGCATTTATTTATTTTTCCTTTAAAAGATGTTAAAAGTACAAGGCTTGCAATGTAGCTATAGTGTGTATGGATGTTTTTTCCTCTATAAAAGACAGCAAGAATCGGAAAGTGATGCATGTACCTGAGACGTTTCTCAATTTACAATCAATTATGATGTCTTTTGTTAGGAGTCTTTTTCCACGCTCACCTGTTTAGTTCCTTTTCTATTGATTGGGGGAAAAAAAAAAAAAAGAGTAACCATGGGTGGAACAAGTATACTCGCACAGGGAAATGAGGTGCATATGAGTGCATGTGCACAAAGACAAAGCAGGAAGAAAAGAAGTGACGGTGGGAAAAAAGAAAAGGGAGAACAGAGAGGCGTTTGCCTTTGCTGCGAGCCTGTTTAAGTTCCCCCTCGTCCTTCCCCTGACAGGACAGAGAAAGGAAAAAAAAAGAGAAAAGAATATGACGAATAAGAGGGCCTGATTGGGTTTCTACCACGTATTCAGGGGAGCAAAGTGTGCTTGCATTGTTCCCCTCTCACCCAGGGTAGGCTGTGAAAGAGAGCGACAACTTTGCTGCTCAATAGGTACAGAATGAAAGAATGAGAGAAAGAAAAGAGCGAGAGCAGGAGAAAGTGAGAGCTGCATGAGGAGGAGGAGGAGGATGGGAGGAAGGCTCTCGAGCTATGTTTTGTTTCAGGGTCGATGTTAGTCTTGACATGTGCTACAGTCTTTTTGACCTCAGTGTCATGCTTTATTCTTCTTATATCTTCTCTTACATCTTGAAATGCGTCGGTCATATCATACTGAGACAATGAGACTACTGAGCAAAGACCTGTTGTTTTCAGGGGGATGGTTTTCACTGATGGTAGCCTGCAGTTTGTGTCCCAGAAGTACAGCATCTCCACTAAAGTAAAAAATTAAAGTGGTGATATTTTGTAATTGTCTTTCTAAAAACATCAAACTTTGAAAATCATATATAGCTTTTAATATTTAATAAAAGGGGTGAATGCTACATTAATGAAGAGTGTATTCGTAGTACACTATAACAATTATGGAATTGGTGCAATAGGGAGTATTTACTATAAACTGTATAAAAGAAGGAAAGGAGCCACCTTTATGTCAGCAACTGGTTTTGGACTCTGCACTTTAAAGCTTCAATACTGGCATTTTGACTGCCACCATGTTGGTTTGTTGGAGCTAACAGTTACCATATTTAGATGAGAGGGTGAAGTTATAACCCTAATATTATAATAATAAACCCTAATATAGGCTAATTAGTGCTAAGTAACAGTCTAAAGCAATAAAACTGAAGCACAAGCTTCTTGGATGGTCTGTACCTCATAGTAAACCATATTATTAGTCAGATAATCCATTAAAAGCGCTCCAAAACACACCAACAGCATGAAAATGATGGACAAGAACAGTTCACTGACTTCCATTAGCAGAGCTGCAGCCTAGCAGATGCAGAAGGACTACAGTTGCCTGTGTCAGGACACCTGTCAATCAAAGTGGCTGCAACCCTAACTTTAATATCAGGGTGCAAATAATAAAATTAAATCAATCAATCAATCAAATCTTTATTTCGAACATATAAATAAAAAGTGTTAATACACATATAAAACAAATAAACACAAAATCACTGAAAGCCATCCTATTCACATGAAAAAAACTAAACAAAAACAAAATGTTGACCATTTCCCATTCGAAAAGGAGTAGGAGGAAGCAAATGCTCATTAATTCCTACCCCTATCTAGCTCATCTTATATATATCTGTTTTGATTATACAATCCAAAATATACATATATGCAAAGTTTGAACATTGGAGTCTATAGAGGAACTGCAGTTTGTGGCTTCATTTGTAAACTCCAGAGATTGCTGCTTGGTATATACAGAACCAGTCAAAAGTGTGGATGTGTCCAAACGTTACATCTTAATTTTAATTAAAGCAAACAGTGTGGCTCAGTGATAGTTTATGAAGAACAACAGGTCATAAAAAGAGCTGAGCAGACAGGGCAGGGCTATTACATTTATTAAAACAATCTATTATTAAGCTTGTTTAAGTGAGTCTTATAATTATATCGTGATTATTATTTTATTGTTTTAATTCAAACTAGCAAAAACCAGCACTATAGGCATTTTCTGCCAGGCCTGCAGCACTTTTTTCAAATTCTTCATTTTGTATTTAGTGGTGAGTCGAACAAAATTCCATACAAATACAAATTTTGGTGACCGTTAAGTTACGTACGGGCGACGTACGTTAAACATGACATGCAAAGCAAATGCAAACGTAACACTATTATAAGATTTTACAAGTATGTATGAGAAGTTCAAAGGGCCTGCTCCAAATATATCTGTATATGAGATCTGCTGATATATTTTCCCCCAGAATATAGTTTGTTTAGACTCTGTGTTTATAACACTCTCAGTATCATGTGCAACACATGCAGCAGAGTAGCATAGTTGGAAGTTATCCAATGTATTTTAACAAATGTAATCCCTCTTTTGCTCTCCACAAGGTTTAACCACATACAGTCAAAGCTACTACAGAAAGCATCTGGCATCAAAAATCTTTTCCTTTACCTACAGAGTCCAAATATCCATATGCATAATGTGTTAATAGATATTAGCCCCAAAACTATGTTCACAACATTTGAAACTGAATAACAAGCAACAAAGACTTGATCTTCTGCATTTAACAAACACTGGGAGTTAAATTTTTTCTGTCCAGTAACAGTATCATGTATTTTGGAAAATATCTAGTTTTCTCACTTTCCATCATCCTCCTGACAAAGCTCTGGGTCTGGACTAAATGTCACCGCCGCCTGCCCCAGGCCGCTGCTCCCTGCTCCCCCTCCACTCCCTCTCATTGACTGACAGCTATCTATCGCTGTCAATCATCAGCACCTCCTTCCTTCAGCCCAACCCCTCATGGTTGTGCTCAGGGCGATTTAGCCTGGTGCTTGGTGCTACACTATCAGATGGCATGACAAATTACTTCTCCTTGGCCTCATTACACACACACCTATAGACACACACACACCAGACAAGACAGAGAAGCAAGTGGTCCAAACATATCAATGCTCTAAACTCCTAAAACATATAAAAGATCCACAAATTAACATGCAAACACATCCCCTTTGATAACAGATCATTTCAAAGCCTGTAAATGTTCTGAATTATTCACTTTTTCTCCATTTTTTTTCCCCACCCCCAATATTGATTGCCCTTATCTGTCATAATTCAGCACAGTCTGAGCTCATTGCAATCACTCTTCACAGATAGACTGTGAGAGGAGGAGGGGGCCATGTCTATCAACTGGCCATGAAAAGCAGAGATAGTCGTCGTTTCTCTACATTTCCATTCCTGCTCTCCATTCAATAAATTCTTTACTTTCCAATAACTCCTCAGGAATCAGCACTGAACAGGTTCTTCTCTTTTCATCACTCTCTTTCACTCAGATCTGCACATATTTTTGATTTCCTCTTAAAACGTTTACTTTTTTAACTCCTCTTTGTCAATTTTCTTTGTTGTTTTTCTTGCTTTGGGGTCCTTAATCTGCCACACTATGCTCTCTTCCACTGTGCCTGGTGTCAGCATTTTCTCTTTATCATGGGCAACTTTCTCTTTTCAAACACCTCCAGGGTGCTATATGACACCACCCAATGCAGTACTCATCTTTCTTCTCTCCCAAACCACCTGGCTTTCACATCCAATCAGTCACTTGCATTTACAGTTGTGCAGCACCACTGGAAATGTGATACAACACCTTCCAGATTATTGCACCTCGTAGCATCTGTTCATGATTGGATTTTAAAGCTAAATTAATCTAGCAACCAAAATAAAGCAGCATGCAATGCCAACATTTGACTCAGCACAACCTGGGAGGAAGCACAAAATTGTGGTAGTATTTTCTTTGACTGAAAAAAGAAACCCACCAACTTCACTGGCTGCTAACCATCATATCTTAGTGCTTTGTTTTTCTGAGGTCCTTGCTCTACTTGTTCTCAAATGTTACCAAGCTGACTAAAACTGTTTCCTCATGTGAACTGCAGCCCTGAACTTTTCCAGACATCACCCCACAGAGGTGCATGTGAAAACACAAATGTTCAACTCAGGCAGGTCAGACATTAAACTGTGTTTAACCTGTGGTGAAGCTAACAGGTGAACTTCCTGACCCGATTCTCACGAAAGGAGTTAAAGGTAAGTGCTCTGACAGTGAGCCAATTCATGAAAATTAAAGTAACAGTGCACATTATGTTGAAGTGTTAGGCTAAGAGTCAAGAGACAAAATGCTGTGAATGTGATGAGCAGCCTTTTGACGATGTCCTCCTTTTACAATGTTATAAAATCCATTATTCTATTCATGGAATTTAAGAGGGATGGGGTCAAATCTTTCAATGAAATGTTCACTACCCTCACTAACTTCTGATGCAAACCCAGTCATTTTGTTCTATAAGCAGGCCTCAAATATGACAGAAGCCACTCAGTTCAGAAAAGAGCTTCAAGGGTTGCCCCTAGTAGGCTTGCAAGGGAGAAAGGGTTAATTCTTCATGCCATAAATTCAGCAAGGACATTACATTAAATGGTCTAATTTAGAAATGGTGTCATCCATTCTATTAGTTTAGGCAGTAGAGTGGGTCTGACACCTTGTAACACTCTCAGTACTATGTGCAGCACAGGCAGCTGAAAATACATACATTATATACCCAGATTTTTGAGAGCTACATGAGCACTGACAGGAAGTGGTAGGTAATATCTACCTGTATCTCCTCTATGCACTGCAAAGAAGTAGCCTGTTTGGCCGAATATACATCAGCACCAGGTGTAGATCTCTACAGAGAAGCTGGTCGCAGCACGCTGGGTACAGTGCTGCAGCTATTCACCAGCTATCACCTTCTACGGCATATTCCCATATTACTTATATCTAACCAATTTCTTCAGGGCTACTTGAGCACCTGGAGGGGGGTGAGGGGCAGTTAGCAGATATGGGATTGGGTCTCTACCTCTCCCTCCACTGTGGTTATTGTCAACAGGGTAGCATTCATGCCTAACAGGGCCACCAGAGGTTATCGCTCAGCCAGAGTGTGTATGAGAAGAGGAAATCAAGCTGCAGGAACCCGACGCATATCGTTCTGTGTAGCCCTCGGGGCCAAAGAGGGGACACCGGTGTGCCGTGTGTATACAGGTGCGTGAGGAGTGTGTGTAGCAAGTGTGGGAAAAATACAGCAGTGTGCGAAGAAGTAAATGTGGAGGCGAAGAGCCAGAGGGGAAAAAAATGGAGATGTGTGTGGATGGGCACCTTTAACAGTGAATGTGCAGACATGATGACATAGGGCAACGAGGAAAATAGGTGTGTGTGCATCTGCTTTATGAGTGGGTGCACGTGTGTGGGTTGAAATTTGTTAGAAGAGGAGAGGAACAAAACCATCACCTGTTCACACATATATACAGTGTCCTCCATAATGTATGGGACAAAGACAACTTTTGTAGTTTTCCCTCTGTACACCATCACAGTGGATTGTAAATTATACAATCAAAATGCGATTGAAGTGCAGACTTTCAGCTTTAATTCAAGGAGTTTTCTAAAAATTTAGCATGAACTGTTTAAGAATTACAGCCACACAGGACCCCATTTTCAGAGGTTTAAAAATAATGGGACAATTAACATTGAGAGACACTGACCAGGTGAGGCCTGCTCCCTTGTTATTGCATGACAAATGCCGTAATATCTGAAGTTGATTCGAAGTGTGGAATTTGAATTTTATAGGTTTTCACTGTAATTTTAAATATAATGCCCATAGTAGTATGATGCAGGATGAATTGTGAAGTGTACACGGCTATACTCTCTGCTCAGATTCAACCACATGCTGCAGAACTGACCAAACAGCACTTCACAGTGCAAATGGATAATTACCCAAAGCATACTGCAAAAGCAACTCAAGAGTTTGGGATATTCTTCAGTGGCTGAGTCAGTCATCTGATCTCAACCCAACACAGCATGGTTTTCTATTATTAAATACAAAAATGAATGCAGAAAGACCCACAAAAAGCAGCAACTGAAGACGGCTGCAGTAAAGGTCTAGCGGAGCAACTCAAGGAAGTAAACACAACATTTGGTGATGTCCATGGGTTCTAGACTTCAGGCAGACATTGGCTGCAAAGTTTTTTCATCCAAGTATTAAAAAAACTCTTTACATTGAAATTTATGTTAGTTTGTCCCATTAGTTTTGAACCTCTGAAAATGGGGGATTGTGTAAAAAAATGGCTGTAATTCCTCAGTAACAGTTGATGTAAAATTGTTGTTAAATCCGTTGAATTAAAGCTGAAAGACTCCACTTCAATCACATATTGACTGTTTGACTTGCAATCCACTGTGGTGGTGTGCAGAGGCAAAACTACAAAAACTGTGTCTTTGTCCCAAACGTTATTTAGAGCACTGTACACAATAAAGTATTTGGTCAAATTATAGTACACTCATATTCATACCTGCTCATATCTTCTTTCACTTGTAGGCACTTTTGATAGCACACTTGCATCTGAATCTAGCATGGCCACATCTTTAAACATCTTTGTAGCCAACAAACCAACCAACAAAGATGTTTGGTATCAGAGTTTCTCTTTAGCTTTTGCAAAACTTTGCCTACATACTATGAACATTTTTCAAGTTACAGGACCCCAAAGTACGCAAGTGGGTTTTAATGTCATGCTTTAAAATTCCTGTTGTTCTTTCTAGCATTTTTCAGCCTTTATAATCTTATAAGTATAAGCGATTTCCATTTGATATTCTCTGAGCTGAAATACACATTTTTTTCTCTTTTAGAAACTGCAATCAAATCAATTTTACACGAACTCCAATCTGGTTCTTCTTCAGCATGATTTTTTTCTTCATCTTTGAGCATCAACATCACAGGATAGATCACAGCTTAAATAACAAAACTGCACCAATTTAATGCCAATGATGTAGAGGAACAGAAACAAGCATCGGTAACTTGGAGGTTTGATCTGTTTTTTCATAATTCACTGGAGAAAACCTCAATTACTTTTTGGGTAAACTTTAAAGGTATGTGGGAAAGGTGGCTGGTCAAAACAACTTATAGCATATGTAAAGTCTCATTTTTACCTACATTTTGATACCAAGCTCATCTTCTAGTTTAGAGATTCCTTCTATGCCAGAATGATTTTATAATACATTCCCATGTTCTGAATAACAGTTTAGACAAAATCACACTGATCAAACAACTTAAGGTCCTGAAGAAATATTTGCAAATCTAAGTGAAAACATTTAACCCAGCTCTGTGTACCTGGAGGTAGGAGTTTCCATGCTTTCATTAACAATACTAAAATTAATGTACAAAATAAATCAGCTGCTTCTGAAGAGGTCAGGTGGAGACCTTTCCCAGATTTGGTTAATTTTATGTGAAATGACCCATTAGCAACCCTCTCCTGTCAGACGATGCACTTGGGCAAAGGGTCAATGACATCCTCGATCCAGTTAAATCCATAAGACAGGTAGCTTGACTATAGTTTATTCAGACGGGTATCTTTTCTCCTTTCTTTAGGTGATGAGTCATCTGCACTGTTGGTTACCTGTGATCTACTTCATACAAGAAAGTGATCAGAATTCCCCCCTTTATAAATTTGCTGTCCTCCTCACCATCAATCAGGGCCTTTTAAGTGTACTCAGAGTACATTTTAAACATGCAGTTGCAATAAAAACGTATCGCTGACACAAAATCCCAGTGCACACCATTTAAAACCACTGCTCTAATCAACACAAGACGAATGTTCTCTTATTATAAACACACACGTAGCAAAGGCAGTTTAGTAATCTCCCAGCATGCCACTGAGTTATAGACACTTTCTCACCTCTGCCAGGTGACTAAGTCGTACCTCACGTTCACACATCACAGCAGGTGGGAACATCTTATGAAAACTGTCATTTTAGCTTTGTGTGTGTATTTGTGTGTCTACATGCATTTGCCTGTCTTCCTGTGTGCGTCTACCCTCCCCCTTCGAACCACATAAACACAATATCCATGGATTAATGGCAGATCTCTAAATAAGGCCAAATGGAGATGTGGATGGGAGGGAGCTAAGTGGTGTGAAGGGCCCAGCGGTGGCTGCCTCTTACCTTTTTGTTGTTTTCTTTAATATCCTGAGGATTGAGCGACTTGTAGTCTCTGAAAGAACAGTGGGGAGGGTCGGAGAGGAGGCAAGCAGAGTGAGAGAGAGAGAGAATGGTAGACAGAGAGACATAGTGGAGAAAAAGGTGTGTTTAAATATGCGTCACATGTAATGGTATTAGAACTGTAACATGCAATTTCATAGCAGTGCAATCAACAGAACTAATAGAGTGGAAAATATGTAAAAATAACACACCGGAGTGGAAAGGCACACAAGCACAAACACATACACACACATACACACACACACACGTGTACACAAAATTATCTTCATGTCAGCCTTCTTGATGGGGTTGCAGGTTTTCCATTTGATGTTCTTTTGAGTGTTACACACACATTTAGGGAATCTTGCACACACACATACACACTGAATACTTAAAAGAATTATAATCACACACACAAGAACAACACGATTAGTGTTGGCACCAAACATACAACTGTTTTTGAATGTGGAAATGACTGAGTGTTTGTATGAATGAATCGCTCACATTAATCAAACACAGGCACACTAGAGGTTAACTGTGCAAATATAATGGCAAGGGATTAGGGATGTAACAATTCTGAAACTGAGACCAAAACCAAGATACAAATAAACTGTCAGCTAATGATGGAAGCAGCTTGATTTGGATAGATTTGATATCAGTTTCTGCAACATACTCAACTTTCTTCGTTTCTGCTGAGCATCTTTCAACAATTTTCTTTGTTGCAACTTTTACTCTTTCACTCCTCATTGCACTCATTTGTCTGGTTCCAGTTTTCATTAGAAAACCACACAGACAAAGATAGAAATTAGATGGTAAAGCAGGATATACTTTCCCTCTCCAGTTGTAGACCAAAACAGAGCTAAAAGAAGTATTATCTTCAGTTTTAATCATTCATTGCCAATAAAAAGATCAGAATTGAATTTTAGAAAAATAAAATCAACATGTTTTGTTATTCATGCCCTCCAAAGGGGGAAAAGTAGTCTGGGAGTATTGTTGCACCCCTACAAGTTATGAAAAGAGACAAACAATTCTAGATATAATGAAAACACAGATGATTTTCATATGACCTGACTTTCCTTTATTATTCTATTTTATTTTTTTTAAATCAAAGTATTCTGAGTCCCCCCCGTCCCAACTGTGACTTTCTGATCTTAATTGTAGCCCTTAAAGTGTGAGAAAAACATTGTCTCAGTGTGTTTGTGGTTCGTACATTAAGTCGGGTCTGAAATGGTGCAGCAGGGCACAGAAGGCCAGCCCGTTCCTCCAGGAGGTGGTGAAGTTGGTGATCTTCACCCCGCGGTAGTTCTTGGTGACCTCACGGCACCAGGCCAGCAGGGACTGGCTGGCATTGGGTTTCCCTCCTAGAACAGGGCTTGGCACTGGGCTGGGCTGCAGGCAGAGGAAGAAGAGCAGGAAAAGGAAAGAGGGAGAGTCATTTAATTTTGTTTTTAAAATAAATTAAAAAAAAAAAAAACATGAGGTGGATTGGTGCAACATTTAGATATACATGATTTAATTATGGCTGTCAGTTTGGGTCACACAAGTTGTATCACTCTAGATATTTAAAGAACAGATGATGCCACTCATTAATACTTTACACTTGTACTTTGAATTATTTGGAAATTATTTGACAATGTATACATTTATGACAGACCACCCCCCTTCACTCCAAATCCCCCTTTTCCTTATTTATTTCTCAATAAAAATGTTTTATTTAAAAACCACTACCCATCCAATTAGCACGCCACTGGGATATACAGTAATGAGCTTGTACACGAATGAACGTGCACACACACAGACGGTGCAGTAATGAAGGGTCATTCAGAATGCAGCGTATGACCGTGAATAATGTAAACATCTTATTAATTAGCTCCGCCTTTGAAGTCTTATCTGGGTTGAAAGCTCTCACCATTAGGAGCCTTTCCTGTCCCAGACTCCAAATCCCACAAATCCTCAGTGGTGTGGAGACACTGGTCTTTGCCTGACGCCGTGCTATTCTGATTATTCAGCTGGCTGTTCACTAATCTGGTTATGGAGGGACTGATACGGGATAATTCTCTCAGATCATTTTGGAGAGGAACGGCAAAAATGTCATAGAGATTTGATTAAATTCATTAGAGGCCAGTGATCAAAAAGAATGAAATGTGTTCTAAATCCAAGCGTATATTAGTATTTCATGCAAAAAAAAATACAATTAACACACGACAAATAACACAGACATCATTAATTATATTACATAATGTGTTTAAGCAAGTTTATGGCATAAATTATTTCATACTGTTTTATTTGCACACATTTTTTGTACATTACTCACTTAAATGAGAGCTGTAACATCCAAACATAACCAGGCGATGTTTGAACTTTACCTTTACTTAACCCTCAGCAGAGACCAGAGAATAAAGGGAAGTTAGTTTCACATGAAATGATATTGACCTCAGTAACTAGTTTTAGACACACAGTGGAGGGCTGTAGCTCAAGACTGTTTCACTGTGTGAACCTCGCTCCCCCTAACAAGGCTTCTAGTGGCCAACCGACCCCCTCTGTTGGCTGCTTTCTGCTATTGCATGAAGAGGAAAAAAAGAGAAGGGATGGGAGCCAAGACTCAGGACAAATTTGTCATTTGAATTTTGAGGACACAGATTTACTGGCGTGCTGACTAATTCCTCAGCTGAACATTTGACATTTTATAGATGGTTTTGTTTATTTTTAAATTAAAAACTCCTAAAAAAAGGTGGTTTGATAATATGCCAACATGACACAGTTAATGCTGTCAGGCCTTGCCCTGGCTGATGACAGATTTTTGGATATTAAATATAATTAGTTTGTAAGGTCAAAAGTGATAAACAAATGAGCCATTTAGCCTATAACCACATGGATGTCTGTTGCTCATCCATTGTTGCATTTTAAACTATGACCATGCGCCTGGAGCCTACCAAGAAGCCACAAGCACCAAAGCAGATGAAAGAGACTGGAGGCCATCTCTAATAGCAGCTCCTAACCTTTGTACCAGTGTGTGTGTGTCTGTGTGTGTGAGCGAGTCAGTCAGGCCCCTATGGCAGACTTGGTACAGGGAGACGGTAGCGAGAGCCTGAGGGGCAGACACTTGACATTTCCGGCTCATCTTTAAAAAGAGGGCCTTAACCTTTCCCCACAGCTCCATCAGACACGTTTTAGGAGATCTCGACAATACCTCAGTGCTGCTCAAACAAATGGAAGAAAAAAAAACGAAGCGAAAAAGCAGGATAAGAAGTCATAAAGTCATGTGGCAAAGAGATAAGGATTATCTCATTGTTACAATTACAGTATGTGGATAGGGCTTCTGTTGTTTTGTTTTTAACCGCGATTACTGATCAATCTAATGACTCAGACTGCAGTTGTTCTCTTCTTTTGCCACCATGTGTGTGTGTCAGTAAACTGTGTGTGTGTTTGTAGAGTTTCAGTGTGGAGTGGTCTTCCTCCAGGCCTTCCCCTTCTGCTTTTTCAAGTGACGGTTGAAAGTAGCTGTCTAATTTGAGCGCTCTAATTACCTGGGATTAGAGACCAGGTGCTATTAAAGCAATTAGACACACAGCACACTCCAGTGCCGCAGACCCTGTACCCTAGCCGGCGGAAAACACACACACACGTCCACATATACACACCTGTGTAACGAAGCCAGTGGAAATAAATATTAGTTGGAGGGAAACTGTCTTTAAGGCTCATCCACCTCTCCACAAATACACACAAATAATCACTCACACATACTACGGACTTCAATTAAAAGTATGTGGAGGTGTGTTACTGGAATTTGGCAAGCCATTTTAAAAATACAGATTAACCAAACCTTTTTTTTCACTCCCGACAAACCCCTCGCAGCGACCCTACAGTCATCATAACCTGAAACTGGTGTAATTTTCTCAGACTGTTGCATTGCCACCTTTCCTGATAAAGGTTTACAAATGCATCTTGCCACTCAAGCTTTCATATCCATCAAATATTGAACAAATACCATATCATCCGTTACAGGACTGGCTGCATTTCCTTAAGACACAAACACAGGAGGAGTGAAATTTTCATGAGGAGCAGAAATGCACCCTGACTTATCAAACAGTTTGCTGTCTTGCCTAAAGGAACAAGTGCATGTGTGTGTTTGTCTTTTATCGGTCTGTGTGAATGTCACTGTGTGTGTTTGTGTGTATGTGTGTTACACTGACACAGTCATGTAGCTAGCTCGGCTCGAGGGTAGGATTAGTGGAGAGCATTGCCTTGGCCCACAAACATTCCATATTAAAAAATGAAAAGGCAACCTTCATTACTATCAGTGGCACATAACCTCCCCTCTACCTCCTCCTCTGCTACTATTATACACAGCCATAACAGCCTGGGCAGAAAATACAAGCCACTGACAAGAGATTCCATTATTTCCTGATGCCTCAGTGTCAACAACATACATCTGACGGGGCAAAGAAAGCAAAAAAATTGAAGAAGGGAAAAGGATGTTAGAGAGAAAGGGGGGGGGGGGGGGGAAACCCCAAAAAAAAAAAAAAAGGGGGGGGGGGGGGGAAACCG
>VUQS01076258.1:57081-66394 GCA_015108495.1 Heterochromis multidens
AATAAACAAATACCTATATTCAAATGAGGAGCTGGGGAATTCATGAGCATAAAGAATGGGGCAGGAGATGAGACTGTGCAGGCGGAAAAAAAGCTAATGTAAGGACCACTGGATGTGGACACATCACTGCAAACACACACACACACACACACACACACACACACACACACACACCACATTCAAAATGCTTCAGTCACTCACTTATAATAACACATGCTGCAAGGAATGAGCCAGAGGGAATAACAGGAAGTAGACAAGAGCCGAGATCTGTTGAATTCTGAAAGTTGGGGGTTCAAGTTCAGAGATATGAATTAAACGTAGTATAAACGAACTGAAAGTCTGTGAAGCCGACAAGTAGTTAATGAAATCAGACTTAAAAATCTAACTCTTAAATTGTGCGTCCACGTTATAGTGAAGAAGTACTCAAATAAAAACATTTCCTTTTTATTTTAAAGGGATATTCCTGTAAATAAAAGGCAATAATTCTTCATTAAGCACCAGATTCACTGCAGAAACAGCCACAGTGCATTTTATTTCAGCGTTGTTCACATGCATTGTGGTGATAAATCAAGTTTATTACATTCCAGCAAAGCCTGCTTACCTTGGGGGAAGAGGAGGCCAGCTCTCTCCCCATCACTGCTGCCACTGGGCTGGGCCCGACAGGCTGGGCTCTCTCCCCGTCTGGGCCAGATGTGGGTTTGTGGGGTGGCGGACTGGGGCCGAGCCCAGGGCTGGTACCTGGGGGCGGGGGAGCCCTCTTCTTCTGGCTGCTGGCCGCATCAGGTGAGGGGCCGCCAGCAGGCTGCTGCACAGGGCTTGATGTCCTTGGCTCGTAGAACGGATTGGATCTTAAAATAAAGGGAAAGGAGAGATAATTGATGTTATACTAATGTGCACAGACAGAAAAGTGTGAAAGCATTATGTCTATGACCCTTTTTCCTCAAACACCAACAGTGGTTGTCAACAGGTCACCAAACTAAAACTGTAAATACAGAAACAGTTCAACAAAATACATTTTTATTCATTTATCCATCCAATTTATAACAAGGATGGGCTGTATAATAGTACTTCCTAAAAAGACTATCACTTGGCTGCTGCTTACTCAGAACAGCAGAGCTACACTGTTTTGTTGTTGACCTTCAAACCATCAGAGAAACAGGCTTCCCCCCTTTTCTTTAGAAAAGGGAGTTCTTCCTTCCCACTGTTGCCAAGTATTGCTCACAGGGCATAATATGATGTTGGGGTTCTCTCTCTAGTATGGCAGGGTCTTTACCTGACAATATAAACCACCTTGAGGTGACTGTTGTTGTGAAGTGGCAATATATAAACTGAATTGAAAAAGCACTGATAAAGGCCACACTAACTGGTAGGTTCAACTATATTTAGTACAGATATACATTTTCAGAATCAACATCATATTGGACTTCTGCTTCTATTGTTTCCAGGTTTGTTTTCCATCTCCATTCTTCATTTTGTCTCTTTTTAAAACGTTTTTATGAATGTTTTATGGGTTTTTTTTTTTTACTGTTTTTGTTTGCTTGTTTATGTGAGTTTTAATATGTTAGTGACTTTTGTGTTTTTTTTCTCTTTTCTAATGTTTTTAATATGCTTTTATGCCTGTGAAGCCCTTCAAACCTTTACATGTAATGCAGGGTTATACAAATCAAACTAAATTTCCTGACTTCACGCAGCAACACAAACACAAAAAGTAGTCCCGAAAGTGCTTAAAATACCCAAACTTGCTTTATCTTATTAACTGAGGTTGTGACACACAAGAGAACAGTAGAAAATTAACTTACTAACCATTAAACATCTTGCCATAACTTCTAATACCTATCAGGAGATTTTAAAGACATCTTTGGATCCAACTACAAATGAATTAATAAGGAAACAAAGGTTTGGTGCAGCACAATAAACAGCACACAGAAAGTGGTAAGTTAATAGAAGACGCAGGTGCACTGAGGTCAGGACTGTGTGACCTCATATCCTCACTACCCAAGGTGGACTACTGACAGACAGGCCAGAGCACGACTACGTTACACACATGCAGCAAAACACACACACACCACATACCACAGTGTTATCAATACACAGGCATGCTTGTGGCAATGAAAGCAGGGGCACGGCCTTAAGACATTCACTCAACATGCAACAAGCAGCCCTAAACAAACAAGAGAATTGGATGGAGGAGGAGGGGGTGAGAGGAAAAACGGATTGACTGGGTATCTCTGAAAGAGAAGGTTGGAGGTACTCAGTGTCTTAGTGCAAAGTGATAGAGGGGGGAAAAAAGGAGGGAAGTGAAGAAAAGAAAAGCAGGCAGGCCTATAGAGAAGCTCTAACAGACCAGCGCTGGCTAAAAGATATGTGAAAGGGCTGCAGTCAAAACACTGCACTGCCCTCTTGAACTTTCTATTCTGCAGTGAGCTGCTCCTGATGTAAGAGACAGAGAAAAAGAAACACACCAGTCAATTCCTGTCTCTCTTTGGACAGCTGAGAGCAGTGAAACATACGCCTGTCTGTGTGACAGCTTCGCTCAGCAGCCAAAAGGGGTTTACATTTACAATTTGGGCACGGCCGCTCTTTTGGAGATGGTCACACACCATCAGTGAAACAGTTCACCGATGGGAACACTGTAGAAGGATTCCCACATTTGTGTGAAGTTAAGTTTAAACCCCTAAACCAAAGGTTGGGAACCTTTACTATCACAAAATAAAGTCTGTATAGAGCTGCCAAACATATTTGAGCCTTCAGTGAAGGTGACACAGCCTATTAAGAATAAATTAGCCTATCAACATTAATAATAAGTGTACTCAGCCCTACAGTGGCTATTACTATTTACTTCAACTGATTAAAATATGTTTTCAATAAAACTGAGATTCACACATACACAGTATGCTATATTTTTATGTGGCATTCAATGACTAAAGTTTTTCTTGTTTATTTATTTACATTATCTTACAAGGAAGTCCCACTGAGATTAAAATTTACAAGAGGGTTGGCTAACGTAGCAGCAAAATCAACAAAAACTGCAGCACATACAACATGATATACAAATAACCACAACAAAAAACACACTTTAGAAAAACAAGCGCAAGCCTCCTTCACATTCCTCATGATGTCTTTAAAATCAACCGCAGATGTAAGCATCTTTAAATTTTCTTCTTTATAAAGTCACTGGCAGCACTGATGCACCGAAAAGATGCAGAAGAGAAAAAGGAAGGAGGGGAGGGGGGAAGGCAGGCAGGAGTAAAGGAGCTCCAAGGTGAAATAAAAATGAGTCTAGGGAGGAAGTGAAGGAGAAAGAGGGAAAGTATGGGGCAACAAGTTGATGGGAGGGAGAGAAGGAGGGAGGTCGGGTGGAAAGACTGAGGAGGGAGACAAGGTTAAAGAATGCAGTGAACAACAGGGCCCTTGTTCCTGTTGAAAGAGCTGCCTCGTCACTTTGCCCTGTTTGGAGGGGGGAGCTGTGGCTACAAGTGCCCCTCTATAAGGGGGGGTCGGACTGCCAGCAGTAACCGAGAACGTAACAGAGCGCTTCAAGTACGAAGTACTTATAGGAACAGAAATTAGGTCAGTAAGCTGTTTTGTCAAGCCAATGCAGAAAAAGTGCAATTCCTCTATTGGCCACTTGAGGCTAGGTGGAAAACACTGACAGTATAGAAGACAGACGTAGCTTCCTAAACTTAACAGCAATGTCTTAAACCTACATTCTTTTAAATCGCCACAAGGGGGTGACTCCTCTAGTTGCACAAAGATTTCGAGTGATGTAAAAGTCTATGGGAAAATGGCCCTCTGGTCCCTCGCTCCTTCACCTCAGTAGACATTTTGCCAATGAGTTTATGAGGTCAATTGCTGGTTTCAGGTCATACTGAATAAAACATGAAGGTCATTTTGTAAATTATGGTCATTATTAGGGTCAGAAAGGGGTCCTTTTCCTTAGTTATTCCCTCAGTTTCGTGATAAGGTCCACACCTCGCTTGTCAGGTTTCATAACACGTCCAGTGAAGCTTCATAACACAACTTCACAAACCAATGGGTGATGTCATGGTGGCTACCTCCATCTTTTATATATACAACCTGTGTTAGAAACCAATGCACTAAAGTCTAAATAAAACAGAAAAATAGCACAGGACAAGGTGCACACTCTTTCCTTAATAGCATACTGACATTCAAGCCTCATAATTTCCAGTTACTGTGTCATCAAATACAAAGACAACTGCTGTTAATTTGTTAGGTGACTAAAAAAAAAAAATTAAATTGGGGAAACAATTTTATGATGAATAACAAAGTCTTACTTGTCGAGCTCCTCCTCCTCGTTGTGAGAGGTGTCCGCATACAAGTACTTGCTCATGTCAATGGGCCGCACACCTTTCCTCTGCCTGGGTTTGGGAGGTTCTGGGTCTGGCTGGGGGTCCGTGTCCTGGTCGGGCTCTTCAAAGGGGTTCCCCGGACATGTCTGTGTCTCTGGCTCATCCGGCTCGTTGAACGGATTTGAGGAGTCGTGGTCGTAGAAGGAATCGTCATCAGCCCGCTGCCGTAGGACCGGCTGGGCAGGGGGCTCTGTTTGACAGAGGATGGAGAGCAATGACTGCATGTACAAAACATGTTACTCCTAGACTTGACATGAGCTTTGGTAGCTTGTTATCTCAGTATGTTGGAGAGATAGACAGCAGAGAGAATCAAAATAAATGTGCCTTAACTGCCTATTTGACTTATCATAAATAATATGGATTGTTTGCATAATCTTATTTGGGTTATTTCAACATGTTAAGGATCCAGGTCTCCTGTATGGGCTCCTGAGTGGTGCCTGCACATGTTCTTCATACTGCCCTCACAAAAACTGGAACTACCAACATCAGATACAAATAAATCCTAGACACAGCCACTATTGAATAAAAAACAGCAACTGCATCATCCCCAAAACAAATAAACCTTTGTTAAAGAAGATAAGGACATCACAAAAGACATGTACATACATAAAAAAAAATATGTCCTCAAGAAAGTAAAATCCAGGATTTTAGACTGAAGATCAGATCAAAGACATTTTAAGCAAGCAAATAAGCAGCAAAGTTGTGCTTTTATGTGTGTGGGAGTGTGACACTCAAAAACAAATACCTGTCCACTCAAGTGGTCAGACAAAAATATTGGTTTAGGTGTCTGACTGAAAGCATTGAAGCCTGCTATAGTTACAGAGGATTATACACATTCACGCTATGTGCACATCCGAACCTTAAAACCATGCTGCTCATCATCACACTGACGGTTCCCAAAACAATACTAAAAAGATCAAAACCAAAAGCCACATTATAAGTTATTACAATTATTTAATATTAAAATGAAGATAAGTAAATTTTCTTCAGATGCTGGCAGAGCTGCACGTACCTTCCTCATCAGGATCACCAAATGGGTTGAGGTGGTTGGGATGAAGGTCGACATCAGGTTCATCAAAGGGATTGTTGCTCATGGTAGGAGCCGTATCCTGATCCTCGTCTTCCAGGAAGTTCAGCTTGTTAATCAGCTCTGTTGCCAAAGAGTCCAACAAAAAGTCATTTAAATGAACAACAAACTACAGAGTCAAATAGCTACACAACAAAATGCAATGAACAAACAGCCACAAAGCCAAATGCACCAAAATCTGCACTTCGGAGTGAACCATTCAGTCTTGGATAAGAAATCCCACTTGCTGGGGAGCACTGCCTAAACTTTTTTGTTCCTCAACCATTTCATTCTTCTTCAGAGCATATACAACAGTGGCATTCTGGGAAAATTTGTGTGGTATAGAGGGTTACTGTGGGAGACAGTGGAGAAAGCATGGTGTTGCTATGGAGTTCCTAGCTGGAGGGGCTAAGACTTGTGTGCTTTATCTACACCATACTCACTGTAGTTCAATCGCATGCTGCCAGGGTGTGGGTCAGTTTGAAAAGAGAGTAAATGTGTCTGAGGTAGATGCCAAGAAATGTTGCTGAGGAACGTGAAAATCTGAACAAGTATAAAGAAAAACTGTGCTGTGAGCTATGTGTCCCTGGGTCTATATGTAGTGCGGCTATGTGAAGTGGTGATGTCTGATAAGAGGTGCAGCACTTTACTGACAACATTCATGGCCCGTTTTAGGCCATGACAAGTGCACATGTCCAAGAGTGTGTGTTTGAATCTGTGTGTATATTAGAAGGTTTGTGACTGTTCACTATCCAAGCAGAACAATGTGGGAGCTGGAGAATCAAAGAAACCCGAATAAACTCAGAAAACCTTTGTGTAAAGGATGAGGGTAAAAAGCTAAGTTTGAGTTTGTTGTTTATTACTGACAGCCTACAGTATGTAATTTCAACTACAATCAATGATTGATGAATGGCAAACACTTGCTGATTATGTATTAACCAACAACACTTTTTAGTATTTGGCAGGAATAAAAACATGTACTTTTGTTGCCTACAGCAGACAATTTGAGACCCCTAATTGATGAGATTTTTGATAAGATGAAGAAGTTTTACAGCTCTGCTCTAACAAAAAAGAAAAGCAGCATACCTTATTTAAATTTAGCCAATCCCCCCTTCAAGGTCATTTCCCTGTGCACCTCTGACTACTCATAGGTGCGCATCTGCAATTTCACCAAGACTTCAAACTTGCACATAAACTACTCAACTTTGTTGATATGAAACATCGCTGGAGGATTGGAGCTGGGTATCCAGCTACAACCCAGGGGCCAAACAACTGTCTTCACTGAAAGTCTCCACTGTGTCCAGGTGACATCAGTCCAGGAGCAGACCAGGCGCATGCTATAGTTTCCAGCGTTCACAGGGTTATGCAACATTTATCCAATCCAGTGTCGAAATATGAGCAACCACCAGCAATGTTGGCTACTCGTGTTTGTGCTGCTGTTGTTCCTTTATCTTAGCTCCTGCACCAAAGGACAAAGAACTTTTTTGCAGGGAAGTGAAACTGTATTAAAAACTATAAAAACTTTCCACTGTAGCCACTGTCTTAGCTTCTCATGCTGCTTTTCTGATCTTTGATCGTTTTTCCACACTTCTTCCTCTTCGAGGTCAACTCCATTATCAATTCCTTTCCTGTTCAAGCAAATGTTTCAACCAATCAGCACTTTACCTACACACAGATTTCTCACCGTGAGGCTAAGCACTGTAAGCAGATCTTCATTGGTCCAAATTCCTTCACTCTGTGTAGACAAAGACCTACACAACGCAGACAAAAACAGTGCGACGAATTCTACTTTTGGGAGAACAGGCGGCACAACTGGCACCCATCCTCTTCACCAGATTTGGCTCCTCACAACATTCTCTTCTTCAAAATGAAATTCAAGATGACGGCTGCAGGTTTGAAACAGTCAAGACTCCAGCACAGTGCAAGCGATCAGAGTGTGACTTCCACGGAGAGCAGCACTGAATCAGATTTAGAGGTGCACAAGGAGATGAGCGTGTAAGGGAAAGCGACCAAATTTAAATCTAGTGTGGGTTTTCCATCTTTATGAACAGACTGGTGGAACTTTTTCATCCTATCATGTAATGCTGGATATTATTGTTGGCTTATTTAACTCCCCACAATTCAAAACATCTCACCAGTTTAAGACCCTGTGAGAATACCAAAGATTAAAAAATGTTCAATTTAGAATAAACACACTTAATTCCAAATTTTGCTTTAACCTGAAAAATAAATGGGGAGCTTTCTTTCCTTTCTTTTCTTTACCTGGTTTGGTTCACTACCAATTGCAGTAAAAGAGTGGGAAAGGTCACATTGTCAAATAACAGAAACAATAGGAACCAAAAGGATGAACACCAACTGATGTGCTCACAACACCACGTACTGCACATCACCACATGGACCAAGATAAACCGTACCACATGACCACGATCACAATACCAATGTCAAGAAGGATCAAGGGATAAGGGAGGGTAGAGCCAAAGAGACAGCGGAAGAGGGAGAGAGGGGGAAAACTTTAAAAAATAGATATGTAGATAGAAACCGTGGTACTGTAGGGTAGGAAGAGGCAACAGTGTTCACAAGACAATGAAAGAAAAGTCATGGGATGAAGAGGGGTGAAAGAAAGGTGAAAAAAGACCTTGGGAGGAAGCAGCAGTCTTAGCTGTTGCTTTGCGTGCTCGCTTGGGAACACCATCATCATCATCATCCCCATGTAAGCAGCTGAGGGCATTCAACTGGTTTACTATCTCTGCAAACGACAGGTCCATACAGGAAGGGAGGGAGGAAGAAGAGCAGTGAACAAGGCAAAATAACACACCCCATCCAGACACACATCCGCACCGCACACTACAAAGTACAATATCTGAGTGCAGACTGTTGGTTTTGGTTTATATCAGCTGTATTACTTCACAAGTCTGCAAATACAAACAGAGATTAGTGGGAATGCGCATGCTTTAGTTAGCAGTAATAGCACTGCCAAATCAATCATTTAGCTGGTAAAGTCTACACTATAAAGTTTACAACTTTATAGTATTAACAGGTAATGGCAGTGTTTCCCACAGCAACTTTACATGGGCAGGCCACCTGGCTTGAGTATATTTATGGATCTGTCTGTTAATGATTTGCAGCTAGCCCTTACTTCCTGAGTTTCTCAGTAGCAGTAGCAGCAAAGTATACTTCGCTGGCCAAGTTACTGTTTCCTATGTCTTATGTTGTCAGCCATTTCCAGGTCCAAACGCTCCTTCAGTTTCCAAAAGCAAACAAAGCAAACAAGCACTGGGGCGTCACTGAGAGTTAAAAACAGTCCAAGTCTTTCAATAAAATGATCTGTGTGGCTGTTACAAAAAGAATATCATCATGAAAGGGTTACTGGAGTTAGAAGTTAACACAAAGTTAGCTAGCCACTTGGCGTCTGATGTTCCACGCTGTGACTTATAAAAAAAGAAAATGTAGATCACTGCTATAACAAAGAAAGAAAACTAAATTCCAGTGACTTTTGAAAGGTTAGTGAAGTTGGGCTAATTGACATATAACGATCTGCTACCTCAGTGCTACCTACAGAGTTATGCTTAGGCTATACATTAGCACAGGGAAGGCGTGGGACGAAGGTTAAACTGTCGGTCTCCAATCGGCAGAGACAAATGCTGTCATATGGGATGACAAGGTGAGTCGTTAATATGTTGCTGTGTGGTTTGGATTACTTGCTATGAAAAAGTTCTGATCCTAAGCTCAATGTCCACACATATGAAATCTTTTCTGAAGGGTTAAAATATTTAGTGTACACTGAGTTTTTAAAACAGCACCAGTAAAAAGCTGTAGAGGTCGAGAATGACAGCTACAGAGATTTTCTGGGCTTGGGTCCAAAAACAAGAAACGAAGC
>VUQS01076263.1:0-20931 GCA_015108495.1 Heterochromis multidens
GACTTCTTGTTCTTCTTTACGCTGAAGATAGTTCTTAATGACTTTGGCTGTATGTTTGGGGTCGTTGTCCTGCATTTTGTGAATTGATAGAAATAACCAATCATTATTTATATTTCTGAAAGCATTCTTTGTTTACAGCATTTTTTCACACCTGCCTAAAACTTTTGCACAGTACTGTATATAGTATTTTGAATACAGTAGTGTTATGAAGGGAGGAAAAGGAGGAGGAGATGAGATCATCATACAGACAGACACTGAGAAAGCAGAGGAGGACAACAGGAAGGCACATATTTGTGTCTGAGGGCACTTTTATTACAAATAAAATTATGCAAAACATCCTGAACAAGCTCTGGCTGCTTCATTTTCCATTTAATATCATATACATTAAAGGTGAACTTGTATTGCAAGAGTTACTTTTAATTTTCCAGTGAGGTATAGTGCTCTAATGATTTAGAACTACTCCATATATATGTCTAATTACTGAAGAAAGAAAAAAAGTTGGCTGTGCAATATAAACATTTTCTATCTGGCTATCTGGCTTGTATTAATTTCTAAACCTTACATACTGTTCGGGTCAAATTTGACACGTTTTGACATTTGACAGCAGGAAAAATATCCTAAATGTAATTCTTTTAACCTGAAATTTGATGACTTTTTCTATATATACTGTTGTACGGGTGCTACAAATTTTTGTACATTGAGGCTGTTCCAGGTCAAATTTGACCTGCATCTGTTCACATGGATTTCAGATCCAGCAGTGTGGGTCAAATCAAGGAAAACTGTGGTTTTAGGGAATCTTGAGACTGTGAAACTGTACATGTCATGTCTGTGTGTATTTTTTATGGGACAGTGGTGGCAGAGTTTAAGGAGGACCTTGACACTGTCACGAGGACTGCCTCTTATTTCACCACATTTGCTCAGATTCCTGCAGAGACAGGTACCTGCTGGTCTTTGAAGGATCATGGAGATCCTGTTTTACTATTACACCCCAGAGAGTGTAATAGTAAAACAGTATAGGAGTGATCATATATGGTGCACATAATGAACAGAGGTCATACAGAGGTCAGTAGGTGTCATGACACAGACATGAGAGCTGAACTGGTGGAGCATGGTGGTGAAGTGATTAGCATTGTTGCCTCACATCAAAAAGGTTTCTGGTTCAAATCCTGGTTGGAGCCTTTCTGTGTGGATGTTTAGTCCACTCCAGAGTTTCCTATGAGTACTCTAGCTTCCTCTCGCAGTCCAAAGACATGCATTTTGGGTTAAATGGTGATTCTAAACCGGCAATGGATGTGAGGTAGATAAAGTGCTTGAAGGGCATAGAATAAAGTGTTGTAGGTACAGTATATGGTATAGTTAAAGTGTGACTTGTAGTTAAAAGTGCTTTGAGTGGTCAGTAAGACTAAAACAGTGCTACATAAATGCAAGTACAATATATGCCTATCTGCATGTACTTGTGCTTTGCACGTGCAAGCACAATTACCCACAATATAAGGAAAATAATGCAACAATAAACAAATTAGAATCAGTTTATTCTGAGGTAACTGAGATTAAAAAAGTGATCAAATGAGGGGCTGGGGGGTAATGAGATTACAAAGGCACCTGAGCTGCCATTTCAGTGATTGTGAGAAACATGTGTCCCACATACTCTACGTTTCTTCCTACTGCTTTAAATGCACAGAGGAGTTTGGAATGAGCAAGTTTTGTGCTCTAAGTGTTAATTAATGTTGAATTAATACTGATGAGTATTAATGGTAGTTATGAGGATTGTTTTATGACACAGAAGGGAGGACAGTGTTCACCAGTTGTAATGGTTATACATGGTTATATAATAAATCCCAACTGTTCTAAAATTTTCTTGCCAATTTCACTTTGAATAAAAGATATTTAAAACTGCTATGTTTTCATTGCTTTGGTAAAACAGGGCATGAGATTGAATGAAAATAGACGTTTTTCTCCAAAAAAGTGTGTTGTAAAACCTAAAAAAAAAACAAACACTTTCCATGCTCTCTGAAACATTAATTAGGATTAATTATCAATTTATTAATAGTTCAAAATTTGTTGCAGACATTTAATATGAGAGAATTCTCCCATTGACGCAAAACATACTGCGAAGGCATAGAATATGAACAGTATGTAAGTAATACACGTATATATGTATATATATATTTATGTAATATATAAATACCAAATTGTGTAATAGTATTTACCTGAAGCGATATCCAGTTTCCAGTATGTAACTAGAGCTTGTTTTTAAAGTGAAGAGGCTGGAATTAAACCGTAACCTGGATCGCAGTGATTGGCTGATCCTGGTCCAATCAAAAGCCGCCGTGCCCCCCCCCACATCCACAGCCTCAGTTAGCTCACACATAGCGGAACACGGTGAGTGTCCTTTGCAGCTTCTATCTCTGAGTAAAACCGTTCATTTAGTGGGTAATTATCCAGGCTGTGGCTTCATCGGTCTCATAATTAGTCCCTAAGCATTAGTTCGTCTCTCATAAGACAGTGAAGTTACTTTTGGCTCCGCGGTAAAGAAAAAATAGTGGTAGGAAAATAGCTTAGCTTCGAAGCTAACGACTAACTAACGAGTTATCGGTAAAAATGTGGTTCGCGGTTCGTGTGCTTCAACATCCGATTATATTTATTTAATACTTGTCCTCATATGTTCAGTAGGATATCCACCGGCTAACTTCAGCTTAACCAGAGTCGTTGGCTTCAGATCAAACAGAAAATGCTATTTTAAGAGTCTTATGCTAACTGTTTAGCTAACTTATTAGCCCCCGGTGTTAGCTAAACAGTTCCGTTACCCGGGACGCAACTTAAAATGGAGTTTGTCAAACCGGAGCTAACGTTAAATCGTGAACTCGATGGCATTTCTTCCGCCGAGCCGACGCTGCTTAACGCGGTGTTTGTCCCGCACAACCTCACCGTGTCTTTTCCGGGCGAGGACGTTAGCTAGCTCTCACCGGAATGTGCTAGCAGAATGCTAACATTTGAGTTGTCGTAGTCGGGCTACTTTTGGGGCAGCTTAGCCTCTTAGACTTGGCATCCAGCTCACATTTGGTTCACATTTACCCGTTAATACTTCTCTCTGTGCCTGGTTGTGTTAATAAGCTTGACAGTGAAGGTCTGCTTACGCTGAGAAACTAAAAGCCACACCCTTCCTTTCGAAACTAACTACGCTACAAAAGTTCATCAGCAAGTTCAGATTTCTTTTTTAATCACACGCAGACCTTCCGTTTTAATCTGTAAAGTTTTACTTTGAGGTAACGTCCTTTAATAAATATAATTTTTTTATCTTTAAAGTACTTTTGTGCTTTTAAGTTGAAATTCTTTTGCCCCCTGTGGCTCTGACACATGATACCAGAGTCTCTCTGTCAGGGTTAGAAACAGAACTAAAAAACTGTGATTTAGTTCAGAACAGCGTATTTTACTGTCTGTGTGTTGATCAGCAACAGGTCTTGTAAGCAGTTAGTAACTTTGTTATGTAACGAGACAGCTGACCTTAGCTTATTTAAATAGCCATTAAGTCATCCATCCAGCTCCATGTAGCTGCACAAACGCAGCACAGTTCGTCTGATCACCTTTGTTGTGTGTCTGCTGTAATATTTGCTATTAACGAAATGGTTTTTTTCCTATCAGGTGTTAAGAGTTTGTAATAAACCATGTTTATGTTGAATAGTGAACGCTTGGATTTTTTTTTTTTACCAGAATTAAGTGAAAAATGTTCTACTGATGTTGTATTCTCTATGATAAATGTCCTACAAATAGACCGACCGGGTTTTTTTTGCTGCAGTTCCAGCAGTGTCAAACAGCTTAAGCAGCATGGCATCACCAATGACTGATAGCATGGCTGTCCACCCTCCACATTGTAAAATGTGTGGTCCCAACTTGCACAAAAAGGGGGGGAAAGCGCACGAATGAAAGGGAAACTTGCACTTCGGGAGTGTATTTCTTATGGAAGCTTGTTTCCACCACTGGTTAAGTTATTTTCTCATAATTTTGAGTTGGTAAGTCAAAATTTAAAAATGCCAAGCTCTAAACTTTGACTTGCAGATGCTCCAAAAAAGTTTTTTTTTTCTTTAATGGCTGAAACCAGCAGCCACAAAATGGCAAAACTTTGCAGGTTTACATTCAACGCTGATTGATTTTGTCAACTGTAATTGGTGAACATAAATGGTTGGATATCAGCGGAACAGCTGTAACGTTAAGTCGTGATATTTACCAGCTCTTTAATTATTTATTTAACTTATACCTACATTTCTAACTCGTCCAGCTTTTTCTTTTTCTTTTTTTTTCCCCCTTCTGTGTAAAATATCTCACCCGACAGAAACACCTGGAAAAAAAAATGTTAAGGAAATGAGATAAACAAGCAACTCTGCAAATTCAGTCACATTATGCTCTTGTTTTAAAAATCAGTCCAACAGTCAGAAATATCCTCCTGCTGTTGTCTCAGTATAGCTGACTTCAGGCTTGACGTGCATCTCTAACCAATTAATCTCATTTTGTAGTGCACCCCTCTGAGATTATAATTTATTTTTATTATGAAAGCAAGACAATTAATATAAAAACATTTATTTTTTCTTCACAGTAATGCTTTTATTTGTCTAATTTTATAAATCTAGTGACCCCTTTCCGGTAAGGTCATTCCAGACCCGTGGCATGTTTTGTTTAGCTTTCTTCTGTATCTGTAGGTGGAGTTCAAGAAAATCTACTGTTAAAAAGAAAGAAATGTGTTATGCCGCCAAAGTCGATGTGCAGATGTGTCAAATGGAAATACATGTTTTTGCTGTACGTTAATGGTTTAATGATTTCATTTGGAACCTTTTTTCTGTCTGAACAGTTTGGCGTGGCCTCGCTTGCTGGCTCCTGAGTGACCCTTGGCTCCTTCTCATTGACATCCCTGTACCTGAGGATCTGTCAGCCCCTCTTCCCCAGATGTAGAGGGAGTTGTCATCTGAAACAGCCGTGTACACAGTATGTTAAGCTGTTTTTTACAGAATGAAAATATGCGCCCAGGTCCAAGTGTGTTCTGCGGTGGATGATGAGTCTCTCATCCTTTTAGCTTACTGCAGAGCTTGTCTTTTTTTTTTTTCTTGAATAAACATGAACCCTCAAATCTACTCTTAAATTGTTTTAGCATTTCAGAAAAGAATCGCTCTGAAACAGACTTAAGATTTCAGTGTGAACATTAAGCTTAGAATCAGGACTTGGTTTATAGGAAGTAATCCAAACAAACCAGCAACATATTAATGACTAACCTTGTGCTGTGGATGGGTTCATCTCAGACCTTCTCTTGGCAAAAATTTTCAGTTTTTGGGGTCGTCTTTCCGCCATATGATGGTGTTTGTCTCTGTCCTTAATTAACTGGTCATAAAACTTTTTTTTTTTTTGTAACATCTAAGAAAACAGCCACACTGATCATTTTATTGGAGTGGGAAAAATTCGGACCATTTTTAACTCTCGCCGGTGCCTGTTTGTTTTTGGACCTGGAAATGGCTAATGATGTGTGATTTTTATTAAAAATGAATTGTGAAGGTCTTTGCTCATTTGTAAATGGAGTTAGATATTTACTACTCGGTGCTGCTAGCGTTCACATGGAGGTACTCTCATTACCAAAGCCAGCAAAAATTAATGAGTGGGATTAGTGAAGGTGGTCACTGCTCGAGTGCTTGATAAAGCCACTGTTTGAGTCCAGGCTCGTATCTAATCAGCGGGAGGCTTAGCTTTCTTATCTGATATCAAGACTTTGAAGCAACTTTTGTGACACCTACATAAATTTACATTTTAAACATTCATTTTCCGCTACCTTCATTTTCATGCATCAATAAATGCAACAAGCACATGCTGGCGTCTCTATGTGTTCACCTCTCCTTCCCTCCCCTCCTCCCCACAGTAATGATTTCAGTGCAGTGGTCATGCATGCACGCTCTGATCTCTGTTTTCTGTTTGTATGGCGTACTCGAGTAGAGGAGGGTCATACAATGGCGCTTTGTAGAGTGCCTCGTGTGCCTGCCTCACACTGTGGGTTTCTGGTGATGCTTCATACGTCGTCGTTAGAATTGCAAATGCTGTTTGAGTGTGACAGAGTGGTTTTTGTATTGTTTGTCTCAACATTTGACAAAGGTCCCACAGACCTAGCATAATTAGTAGATTCAAAGAGGCTCTCAAATGAGATTTTACCCTGCATCACCCCCTCTTTGACATTTATACATCAAATGAACATTGCATTTGCATTTCAGAATAACATTTAAAATATGCCTCTCTGCAGCATTACTTTGAAACTTTGCTTTGTCGTTGCTGCTATTGGTCATTATCGCCGCACTTCCAAATGAAAATTCTCCAATCAGTCAACTGTCTCAAAGCACACAGGAAGTTAGTCAGATCTACTGAAGTTTTCTCTGAAATGATCAGACAGGCAGCAGACAAAAACCCACAACCATGACGAAAGAGATGATAAAATGAGAGACGGTAATTTAAACTGGCAATTATTATAATCTCACTTTATATTCACTGAGTGGTTTGTGGAGAATAATGGGCAGATTTAGGTTAAAATGCCTGTCTTCGCCCTAAACATTTTCATGCCTTTGAAATCTCCTCTCTCCTCTGCCAATATTTTCTAGGTCATGCTTACAAAGTGTGTCAGGCTGATGGAGTTAATGATGGGTCATTCTCTGTGGCCTTTCTCCTCTATTATAATGAGATGAAGTTATTTGTGGTACCAGTGCTCTTACCTGCTGACTGCAGTGTCACTGTCAGGATTTGCCTCATAGCACATCTCAGGTTAAAATTTGCATGTTTGTATTGTAGATGCACTCCTTTATTCAGTTTTACTTCCAGGAAAAACACTGGTTTGAGTTCCTGGAGAGAAGGAACCCTTTTTTATGCATCTTTTCTTGATTCCTTTTTTTATTTAAAGGGATGACGCCCGTATCATCATGACAGCTGAAGTCTCTTGATAGTGGGCGGGAAGGCGAGCAAATTTTTTGGCAGAGGAATGATTAGGTTTCAATCCTCTGTGGTCAACAGTGACTTCTCATTGTTGTAGATACTGATGGGGGTGTTCACACTGACATCAGCTCATTCAGTAGATTCACTATTCGAAATGCATCGTTAGTTATCTAAAGAAGTGCTTTTCAAACTTCTTGCTCTCTAGGCACACCAGAGAGCAAGTCTCTATGCCGTCTGAGTTGTCAGGACTTCTTTTGATTGCATTGTCAGGCAGAGGCACTACAGATAGCACATTTGTGGCATCTAGACCTCTGTGAGCATGTTCTTTGCCTCTGTTGCTTCATCAGACACTTTTCACGACGGTCTAGCAGGCTCTGGTTCAGATCCGGTGCCCTGCCATAGTAGGTTGTTTGGCTCACAAGTGCCTTTTTAGCTTGCTTTGCACCAGTGTTTGGGTCATTACCCAAAAAGAGTAATGTATTACGTGTTTTTTTTTTTAGCATTACGTTGCCAGCTGAGATCTGCATACACTCATTGTTAATATCACTCTGGGTTCTTCACTGCTAACTTTGTGTGACCATGCAGATGTTTGGAAGGAGTCGAAGTGGTGTTACAAGCAGTGAATAGTTGATTGCAGCCTAGGTACAGTTTACCATCCTGGGCTCCTTTCGTGCAATAAAAACGTAGTGGCCATATCTCATCTCCTCAAAAGTTGCAGACCGCTCTGCAACTGTTTGTCTCCTCCCTGCACACAAGCTGAAGCTATGATATATAGGTAGCTTTCTCCAAACTCTCAACTCACACGTTATCTTTACTTTTCTTTGGGTAGTGGGTTGTCTCCACTGCTGGTTAGCTGTTGTTTGCTTCACACGAGTGTTATCAGTCTTAATAACCTGCTCACTATGCATCAGGGCCTGTGAAGCAACTCACTCTCATAATTCCCATCATCCAGCAACTGTACAAACAGTTCACTCTTTTTTTTTTTTTTTTTTAAAGCTCTCTTTCAGGGGAAATGAATGCATATACAGAAACCTTGTGATTATGGAAAATGTTTCACTCATTCAGAATAACATCACAAAGTCCAGCTGCACGCTTGTTGGGAACCACTGATCTAAAATGCCAGATTTTGACCAAGAAACACTTCTAGGGCCACTTTTTTTCCTTTTAACACCTTAATTCAAGTGAAATTTTAAATATGGAAAAATTGAATTTATATTGCTTCTTAATGATAATTTGGAAAACGTTTCAAGCATGTGTAGTTTTCTCTCTGTAGTTGAAAATAACACATTGATCCTCTGATTTTTATCGTCTGTTCTCTGTCCTTTCACAGATTCTTGTGCTGTCCAGTGAAGTTGCCCACCATGCGTGAGTACAAGCTTGTGGTGCTAGGATCAGGAGGCGTGGGAAAGTCTGCACTGGTGAGTGATGACTGCTGCTAAAGGCTGAAAACTAAGTGAATAATTTTAATACAACTTTATTCAGGGCTGTAAACTTAATCTAATTTTAATTTCAGTCACAGTTTTAGCTTCCACTGATTACTGAAACAAGATAATCAATACAACATTTATTGTTTGCTCATTTTACCTTTAAACACATCCTTTTCCTTTACTTTTGACACTCCCTAATGGACCCATTATACTCACCGCATTGGACATGTTGAACACAAACCGTGATGTTGCCACAGCTACATACAATTTATACCAGTGCTGAGGCCGTGAGTACTCGCTGTAGTACTCTGGATGCACACGATTGTACACTCGTGTTTACAACCAGGCACCAGCCACGGCTCCCGCGCAAGGTCTGAACAATTGAGAGGTGCGTGACTGGCCAAAATGACACCAAAGCGTGACTTGAGGCAGCGGATGTGACATCACTGTTGGTGTTCAAGGTCCAGAACAGCGGGTATAATGGGCCCAACTATGAGTCCAAATTTACTTCCCACCAGACTGAGGCAGGTGGGAAGCTTATATTTATTTACACAGTTTATTAAGTTGAGTTATAATAAAGGTTAAAGGGCATTAATTAAACAGACAAGTTTCTTCTTTTCCAAAGATTAATAAATCATGTTAAATAATTATGATCTTGATATTAATAAAATAATTGTATGATATTCTTCATATTTGAGTTGCCTTAATTTTATTGAAAGATTGTGTTACTGATGCAGTATTACAACACACATTATTTGTGCCGAGCTGAAATTAATGTGTTCTCATCAAGGTCATGCAGTACGTCCTTTCTCCGTGAGGTTTACAGAGCTGTTGAAATATTTCTCAATAACGAGAAGTGTTTTTCATATTTTATAACAATGAGGATACTTTACATATTTAAATACCCCTTAAATTCACCAGCAACATGATTTATGGAGAAAGCAAACATGCATATTTGTTTAAATGTAAAACAATTCCTTGAAGTGTACCTACTCTTTTTCCTAATGTTTTGTCATATATAGACTGTTACAGTAGTGGATGATCATATTAAACATGCCCAAAGTTTCAAGTAATGAGGTCAGTGTGTGTAGAAGTAATCCCTATGAGTCAAAAGCTCTTTTTTCCCTGATCTTGAATCTGTCTCAATGAAAGCACAGAAGCTCCATCCACCTGCTATTCAGACTTTGTCTTATGAGGGGCAGCCAATAAGCTTAAAGCCAGAGGAGCTAAAGTGGCGTGTTTCAGACAGATGAGCCAAGGTTCTGCACACCAAGGCCGAGGATAAGCTACTCTTATAGAGTCCAAGAATAAAGCATAGCGGGTAAAAACTCCAGAATCATCCTGAAGTTATATCCCATAAAGCAGAAAAAAGCTGAACTTTGATCTGATCTTTATAAGGCAGGATTTATTGTACAGCTGTTGTTAGACTGAAATTATGACATACAGTAAAGGCAGTCAGTCTGTTACATTACTCAATAGAAATCTTTGCGTTTTCCTGTGATTTCAGACCATAAGAAACAAAAATCATCCACCAAAGAAGTTTTCCTCCAGAGAAAAATCACAAAGACTGTTATTTAAAAAATATTTTACATATTTTTGAAAGCGGGGTTTAATTTACCTCGAACATACAAAATGACCAAAAATAACAGGGAAATGCAAAGATGTCTGAGTAAGGTAACGGACCAGTCGTGTTTCATTCCACACAGGCTCATTTCAAGGCACAAGAAACCCTGAAAATGTATATTATGCTTGAGTAAATGAAACTCATATTAACAAAACTGGTTATAAAATTAATTATTCATTTAAAGTGAGGAGGGAATTTTACTTTGGGGCTTTCTGAAACCTCTTTGGGGTCCATCGGACGTCCATCTTTGCAGGAAAAACTCATCTAACAAAATTGCTATTCTCCTTTAACTGAAAAGGTCAGTTCATAATATCTACATAGGACTGTAGATAAATTCAAACTTTAAGAATATAAAAAATTGAGCTACAAGTAAATGTGTTATCATGTAAAGGCTTAAAGTTGGATTAAATGTTGTATTTAGTGTGCTGTTTTAGTCAGATTGTCTTTGTAATAAGCTTGTTATGGCCACATCCATAAAACATAAAGGCTCAGCTGGTCACAGTGACCACAACATATAAAGAGGATACCACACCCGAGATTCACAAGACCAGGAATGTCAAACTCATTTCACACTGAGGGCCACATTCAGCCCAGTTTGATCTTAAGTGGGCCAGACCAGTGAAACTCTCCTTTCTGTCAGTGTTAAGAAGTTTAACTACACATTAAATCCCTGACATATCTTAATAAAAGAAAAAGAAATGCAGTTTCAACAGTAGGTCTGTTTTTTCTACATTAAATATGCTGCTCTGTCAGCCCGACTCTTTGGGCTTAAATTGTAAGAAATAAATGTGTAAAATTACAGAAAAGGTTCTGGTAGCTCATTGCCCAGACTGTCCTGTAATTATAAAACAAAGTTTTTGTTAATTCACCAAACAGAAACTTTTGTTATTTAATTATCTATTAATTAATTAATTTGGTGTAGAGAGAGGGAAAGAGAAGAGGAGAGAAGTAGTTTTGCATTGGTATTGATGTCCTGTGTTAATTTTCTTTCCCCTTTCTTTTGTCCATTACAGACAGTCCAATTTGTGCAAGGCATTTTTGTGGAGAAGTATGACCCCACAATAGAAGACTCCTACAGAAAGGTGTGACCTGATGCACATTAAACACTTCACGTGACTTTGTGAAAATTTTCAAATAAAACAAGTCTTGTAAAAAAAACACCTGTTTTTTACAGCAAGTCGAAGTCGATGGGCAGCAATGTATGCTTGAAATCCTGGACACGGCTGGAACTGTAAGTCAAACACGAGCTGGATAGAGGGGTGTTTCGAGGTAAATGCAGACAGGCTGATGATGGCGTCTGTTATCATTCTTTAGGAACAGTTCACGGCGATGAGGGACCTGTACATGAAGAATGGCCAGGGCTTTGCTTTGGTGTACTCCATTACAGCACAGTCGACGTTTAACGACCTGCAGGACCTCCGGGAGCAGATCCTGCGAGTAAAGGACACCGAGGATGTGAGTTTAATGCTTTAAAAAATAAAATATTCGCACTTATTGTGATTATAATCAAGATCTCTAATGTGACAGTTGCCCATTAAAGATGTTTGTCTTCACTGTCCTATGGAAATGGTCTATTCCCAAACTAAACCTCTGAATTTTTTTCTTTAGTGGACACATCACTGGGGTAAAAAGTTCCCACCCTAGTATCCTACTTCTTTGCCAAAAAGTTATCATAGAAGACCAAAGAAAAGCAACAGACTTTTATTTTGTACTTCAGCAATGACCTGCGTGGTTAATTAACCTGGAATGGAAGGGATCAACCATTTAATTGGTCAAACTTGTTGGCAGTTGACCATCTTTATTGGGGATGTTCCTGGCAACTAATTTACTAGTCGTTGAAACGAGAGAGAGAAATTAGACTGGGACTAATCTGAAAAACAAAAAACCCTCAAATCATTTAAAACTGAAGTTAAACACTGGCCTTACAAATAATGCATGTGGATTTTAGGAGCTAAATCGTTAATCATGTTCCTCATTAATCAACGGATGTTTTAAATGTTGCTGAAATGTGCAGCACTTTAGACCATGTATAATGTTGCAAACACAGACAGCTTAGTTTGCAGAGTTTGGCCTGACCAAAGTCTTGGTTTCTTCTATGTTGGCATCCACACACCGGTGCAGAATATGGTTACACCTGGTTTCAGTTGCTTGGTTATATTCCAGTTTATTCAGACGCACCTGACATACAACCATCATCTGTCCACTTTCTCCCTCGCCCATTCAGCAAGAGCGAGAGGGGTGCAGCCATCTGTCACAGCTGCATCCCGCATTAGTGCCAGTGGCTTCATACCATTATAACATCATCATTAATAAAATAAGACTTGAAGTTATATTTTAACCATACATTCATACAGCACTTTACCTTCCTCACATCCAGGGCTAATTTAGAATCACCAGTTAATCAAACATGCATGTTTTTGGGCAGTACTTGGAGGAAACCCAGGCAGGCACAGTGAGAGCAAGGCCCCAGCCAGGGTTTGAACCATGAACCTTCTTGCTGTGAGGTGACAGCATTAACCACTCCACCACTGTGCTGCCTAGTTGCATAGGATGGAAATGAATTAGTTTCACACAGGTGAAACAGGTGATAGAAATGTCATCACTACATCGGGCCAATCAACTTGCCCAGTGCACTTTTTTTTTTTTTTACTTGCTCCAAACCACTGGGTGATTGGTTATGTTGAACTCTGCTCCCTGTACCTGTGTGAGCTCTCTTCAGGTACTCTCGCTTCCTCTCTCATGCTTTTTAGGTTAATTGGTGTTTCTAAATGAGTGTGTGTGTTAGGGCGCCAGTATATCTGCCGCAGTTGTGGCTTCGAGCACCGCCGGTGACATCACCACACAGCTGCATCCATTTATGCTTGCCGTTAAGGCACAGGCCCCCTCTGCAGTATTCTCCTGAACAATAGGTGTTGCCACTCAGATAATACCTCCATATCAGCGCTGATATAGGAGGAGGAGGAGTCAAAACTGGAAGCAAAGAAATTGGCAAGTTTTTTCCACAAAGTCTCATCTTTTCAAACTGTTGCAACATCTCCTTCTGTATAATCTGTGAATCTCTGAACTATCAAATGTTCTGAAGTAACAGTTTACCTTCAGTTGCTCACCTGATATCTGACCACCTATATATGTTCACTAATTACAGTAATTGTTGACTGCTCTTTCTCTCTCTGCTCAGACTGGCAGCGATGTGTCTGAAGTCTAAAGAAGCAAGAGTTGTAACTAGGCGTACATTGAAAAGCTTTTATAACTTTGGCAAACACAGTATGCAGTATCACAGGTGGATATTTGCTCTGTTAAAACCCCACCCCCCAGCAATCCAGTTTTGCATTTTATTGCTGCTCGGGAGACCGAGTGCTGCTGGTAATGCTGTTTTTTTTTTCTTCCCACAGTAGATAGTTAAATGTCACATTCAAATGTTTAATTCTTTGAAATATTCAATTACATAATAAAATTTACAGTGTTCATTGACATCCCTAAAATGTTCAAAGATAATGTGATCCAAAGGTGAGAAGATAGAAGTTAAATACCAGAAAATACTGAATCACCACTGACTATCAGCCAGATTGCTTTAAATATTAATATTGGCCCAGAATTTCACAATCCCTTAACAAAAGTAATTGCAGATAAATTTCCTCTTCATTCCTTCTTTGTTGTTCACATAAAAATGCAACTCTAAAAACAAGCAGGCCTGTTTTCATATAATCCTGTGGGGTTTGAAATTGTTTATTTGGCTTTAAATGTTGGAGCATTTCCTTGAACCATAAAGAGACACTTTTTAAATTTATTTTTGTTTATTTATTTTTATATTACTTTGTCTTGACCAAACAAACTGGTAGCAAACACTGGACGCATCATTGGCCAGACATTTCTACAGATATGAGAAAACATAATTGGTGCACATCTGGGGAGAGAGGAAAAAGAGCAAAAACAAATGCATGAATGTATGCATCTAGGACATGCATACCAATCGTATGAAGAGAAATAGACATAACTATAAAAGATTTTTTTTTTTCTTTTTTAATTTTATTATTTTTTTAAAGAACACCTGATATATTTTTGTCTCACGTAACTGAGATGTCTGTCTTCATCGGCCAGTGATGATATGCTGGTAGAGCATAATAAACATATAAATGTTGTAAGTCTCTGAGGCTCCTCCTCAGTCTGCAGAGGGAAAACTGGTGGCATCTCTCTGTATAATCTGCCCTCGTCACCTCTCCTTCATTAAAGTCAGCGCCATGGGAGAAGAGGGCAGAGCGAAGGGGGGCAGGAACTTTGTGACAGGGTGGAAATGTCAGAGCTGCTGTTGGTTGCTATCTGCCACTTTTGCTCTCTGTCACCTTCTCTCTTGATTTAGAGAGAGGAGATGGAGCATGCTGAGTGTGTGCGCTTTTTATTTATTCATAGCAGGTTGCTCAGCTGGTCTGTGTGTCTTGGTTAAGGTCTCTCTTTGCTGAAACCTTTTTGCTCCTTTTTATTCACATAGCCTCTCTAACCACTATTTAGTCTTGAGATAAAATTTCTGTTTTCAAACATGGTTTTGGTCATGATTTTTTAATATTTGTAATGTATTCAAATATTTGTAGTCTTATTTTCATAATCACTGGAAGCCAACATTGTAATCGAATTTGGAAATCTGATTATGAATGTGTGGATAGTTTTAATTAACGTCCATTCTCTGACCAGGTTGCTGAGGCTCGTGAAGCCTGAAGTAGAAGACATTTATTTATTAATTCCCTTTCTTTGTTTTTGTGTGTTGTGCCATTTTACATTCATCCAAAAACAAAACAAAACTTCCTCATTATTATTCTGTCTTTTTGAACATGTTATATTTCCACTAATCCACCAGGTTCCCATGATCCTGGTGGGAAACAAGTGTGACCTGGAGGATGAGCGTGTGGTCGGGAAGGAGCAGGGTCAGAACCTGGCCCGTCAGTGGAACAACTGTGCCTTTTTAGAGACATCAGCTAAATCAAAGATCAACGTTAATGAGGTACGTACTAATACCAGACACAGCACTATGGTTTCTCTTCATCATGCTTCTGCACCAGTGACTGCAGGACTTCATACGCTAATTATGACAAAATGCCACAACTGTCTGATAGGATGTAGTGATGACCTTTGACGTTTTTGAAATGTCATCTTAAACTTCACCATGCCATTAAAATGCTGTAAATCGGGCTGTTACACAGTCAGATTTTTCCCTACATGATTATTGTGGCCAAAATAAATGAAAAATGATAAAGGGACTGTTGGGCAGAATCACCTTGATGTAAGCCAGTGGTGTATCCAGTGCAATGCTCATCACAAAATTAAGTTGTATTTGTGGCAGTATGGAGGCAGGGGCACGAGTAATATTATATATAATTTGTGACAATAAATAACGGAGTAGTAATCAGCCCCATTTCCAGTAAGTTTCTCGTCCCGTGGATGGACTTTAGCTCCAAAGGAGTGTCCACAGGAAGCGATTTGCTTCTCACGTACCACTTTGTTGCTGAAGGTTGGTCACTATGGACGTTTACCTAGGCAACGTGATGTTGCCTAGGTAACCCTCAAACGTATTTACTGCTCCCTCATATGTAAGTTGAAGGAATCTTTCACTTTAATTGGTAGTTGCTTGAATCTCTTGGCTTAAAGTTGAGAAAAGTTTAACTCTGTGACCGCTCACTCAGTGTTGCCAGCGGTTATTTCGCCCATAAATGATCTCTTTTTGCCACGTTGCTGCTAGTTGCCTCCTGTGTGGATGCCACTTAACGTATCGAGTAGCAGCACCAGTTCCTCCGCCTTCTCCAGGTTCTGCTTAGAACAGCCCATTCAGTTTGCAGTTTGCAGATTTTCAGCACAGAAGAAAAACGACGGCCATCAAGTGCAGTCCAAGATTGTGGATTTGGAGTATGTCCAGCCACAAGATGAGAGACTCGAGAATGCTGAACCACATTGTGAACCGCCACAGCAGCATCCTCACCACCGTGTTGTTAGGAAACAGTAAAAAAAACATTAAATGTGAAGTACCAGAGCTAGCTGGTTAACAGTGATTGAATGTTCACAAATTATACATTCATTAAATGACTTTTATCCATCACTCTCTATCTGTATCTATTCAGTAGAGCCACAGCTGCCCAAAACCGTTTGACATCCTTCAATTGTTAAATTATATTTTTTTTTTAATGACTGAAATTTGAGGCACTTTGACATTGTGTGCGTATCTTCAGCATTATGCACAGCTCAGATTACCCTGCCCAGTAAGTGAACATTAACAATGCTAGCACCAGCAGCTTTCTTTCCTCGCAGGTTACTGTTGACAGAGCTGTGCAGAATGTGGTGATATATCGCTCCGGTCAAGCGGTTAGATCCCAGTTTACTCGAACGCAGCCAAAGTACCCAAAGTACTGCAGAACTGTGCTGGTTCACACAGCTGTCTTTCTGCTTTGCTTGTTTACAACTTCCTATCATAAAGAGAGATGGAGGTATAGGGGTATTGTAAGCTAACCAGTGTTATACATTGATAAAATATGAATAGTTGATACAGCCGACTAGTATTTCTGTTGCTGACCTGCAAACGCAGCAAGAGTGGTTTAGCCTCCTTTAAACAGGAAAAATAAGCCGATATCAGCTGAAGGTAAATGGTGATAAGTCTTAACCCTTTCAGGCTTTTTTATGTGTGTATTACAGTAAGATAATTACTTATGTGAGTCAGCTGTGTCTAGACATGGAGGAGTTTTTGGGGGGGCAGATTGCATAGTCATATGGACTTTGGGCCAGTGTTGACGGCACTAGTAAAGACTGTCTTGGAAACACTGCAATAAAAGTAAACCCCATTACCAGAATTTAATAACACAGCGACTATTTTCTGTTGCAGCTGCTTCTCTCATTTCCCAAAACAAACTCACCAAGTCAGACTGAGTAGTAGGCATCGTCATCTCGCTTTGGTCAGCCATCAAGTGTGTCGATCAGCTCAGAGGGGTGCTGAAATCTGCTGTGGATGCAGCCCTAGGTAGTGGCAGGTGGTGTTTTAACACCGTAGACCTAACACTTACCTGCCGTTCTATATGAATAAAACATGAATAGTATGTCTAACTGATGTTTATTTCTTTTGCAACATGTGAGGGAGACAGTGTTTAAATGTATGGTTGACTAGTCACAGTCATCCCTGTAACAATGGTAAACTAAAACTGGTATAAAAATACATGACTGGGCTTTAAAAAAAAGTTTAAAAATTGAGTTTTAATTCATCAGTTCTTACTTGCTCAAACACTAAAAGCCATGCAACTGCAGATTTACACTAACACACCTTAGAGTTAAATGCACAAAACCTTCAAATGATAAGGTAAGAGCATTCGGTAGTATCTTCCTGGCTTTCTGTTTTTAGTTATCTTTTAAAAATAAAAATTTTAATTGTATGATTATCATTTTAAAGAGGACTTATGATAGACGTTGCTTGAATAGATAGACGGGTGAATGAAGCAAGAGAAACTGTGTTCACTGTCCACCATTTCATGCGTTTCAGTGTTGTGTCAACAGGAATTTGTACTGATAACATCTTTCCTGATCGACTTTGCTTTATAGAGCCTGTGCTGGAGCTCTTTCCATACATCCCATCCCATAATATACTGAAGCAAAGTGCTGAAACAGATCAAATCTTCTCTGTTGTAGATTTTCTATGATCTGGTGCGACAGATCAACAGAAAAACGCCGATGGAAAAGAAGAAGACAAAAAAGAAGTCAAGTTGCACACTGCTCTAAATTGCCATCCCACGGTAGCTCCAGGCCAGGTGAGTGGGTGTAAGAGCAAAATTTATTCCAGACATTTGCAAGGCTCCAGCTGCGCTCTGAGCTCTGGGTTATCACAGAACATTTAGAAAACTATTGCAATAATTATTATGGACTGGAAGCAAAGATTTGGTGTTTCAAGTAAAAAGATCTCTGCAGGTGTAAAAGTGAATCTTTTTCAGGTGGAATTTAATTAATCAGAAGCCTCTTAAGTCCCCTTTTTGTCTTTCCTGTTACACCATCCTCCATTTTAATTGGATGAAAGAGGGTTTACAGTGTTATATGAATTTTGGTGAATGTGGTGGCTCCACCTGCTGCTGTAGCAGTGTAACTGTAATGAAATCCAACTGCTTTTTTCCAAATTATACCACAGTGTTATAGTCTGATTTTTTTCACAGGTTTGTCAGTATAAATCTTTGGTTTACAGTCTCCTCACTTTGATATGAAAATCAGCCTCTGGAGACTTGAGGTTTGGTTGAGATGCTGTGAACATTGTTTTGCTCTAGGTTTTTAAATGAAGCCTGTTGCATTGCAACACTATAAATGTAATTTTCACATTGGTAAAGGCAGATGTAATGTTCCCTGTGATGGATCACAGTTTTAAACCACTCTGCAGGTAATGACTAAAAGAGAGTGAGATGTCCTGTTTATACTGCTCATCAAGCAAACCAGTGCACTTCCACTGTAAGTGATGAGGGAGCAAAATCCAGTCTCTGTGGGGCTCTTTCATCCTTGGAATCCTTTTAAGAGTTATACTCTTCCCACTGTAGCTCAGCTAGGGAACACAAAGATGGATTTGTTGTTTTGGAACTTTGGAAGTTATTAAGCTCATTTTAGGTTCAGAGTACACAAAATGAACATTAAAATATCTTAATCTGTAAGACGTAGGACTTTGGAAATGATGTATTGTAGTTTATGACTGGTTTAGTGACTTCTGGAAGTCTCAACAGTTTTGCTACTTTCTCTCCCGTCTTGTGACAGCTTCTACAGTGTGTTGATTATATCCACCAAAAGCACTCCTCCACATACACACAAACAAAGGAAAGGAAAGGAAAGACTGAAGAACAGATAACCAAAAGTGTCCTTTGGGTGCAACACTTTGACTGTTTAAATGTTTTTCTTCCTCTTTTAGATGTTTGTGAACACAATGCTGCCCAGCATCTTTCGCAGCACTGTTGTTTAACTTCTTGTTTCCTGATAGTGATCATCTTATCAAACACATGCATCAAATAAGTTGAACCTGGCATAATGCAGGCTGCTAAAGCCTCAGATAAACATTGGGAATGATTTTTAGCACAGAATAAGACTGTAGATTTTCTCCTTATTTTCTCCACACTGAAAGTGCTTTAGAAAGAGATTTAATGGCCTGAATGAACAGGAGATTAAAACAAGTACTAGTTTGAATCTTTATAATCTTTATGTGGGTACCCAACTACTATGACATGCTTCTGAGGCAGGTATGACTTGTCCACACTTGTACTTGTTGTTCAGGAAGTGTATGTGGGCTGAGCACGTGATACTTTCACCAAGCTCTTTTGCCAAATGAAGGCTTTCACCACTAAATGCTGTTAATTCCCGTCTTCCATATCTCACTGGGATAAACTCCCAAAAGAAACAGTCTCTGAAGCATGGTTCACAAACTCATAAACTAGAGAAACAATGTCATAAGGCTCCCTGCGTGTCGGATGTTTGTTAAAACAGGCAAACAGTTTTTACTGTGATCAGTTTTTCTTGCAAAGCAGCAAATATGAAGCATAACAAAGTTGACATTTTTATGTTTCATGTGACATTTTTAGGAAGCTGCGACAAAAACATAAACTGGGATAAACAGCACTCTGACATTTTGGTGCCACAGTAAATCTCTTTGTAAACTGGAAACAAAGGTTCACCAAGAGGACAGACGGTTTCAAGAGAGGCGGAGGCTGAACATTTATGAGTTATTTCAAATCTTCTTGCCTCATCTGCAAGAAGAACGGTGACACTGTATGGTTTCGATGTAGCTGCTTCACTTTACAGATGCAGAGCAGTTGAACAGTTAGTTAAGTTGTCAGTGCAACAAGAACGTCCCTTATATGGACTGACTCCAGCTGACAGTTCCTTTTGGACAGTTGAATTGTCCTTTTTATAGGAAAGGAATTTCATGAGTTAAATACCTAAGGAGTTGGAGCGTGAAGTAAAATGACAAAAATTGCTCAAAAAAACCCCAAAAAACAAAACAGCAGTGCACTCGGCTGATGGCAGGTGCCAAAAAGCAGGCACAGCTCCACAGAACTGAAGGAAATGTGCTACAATTTCGATAAAACATGAATAGAAGCTGCAGCAGCGAGAGAGCTTGGTGAAAAGTCGAGCCTAATTTTCGATCAGTAGAACTGGAAAAGAGGTACAGGAAAAATTAAACAACCTGCCCAGTGGCTCCCTGTGAGGGCCGCTCCAAAGTGAGGCTTCTGCCCTGCAGCGGTCTAAAACTAAGGAAATTAAGGTCTTGCATCCTTGCGAATTTGCCAAAGGTATTCATTTTGCTGGTGATATTTTTAAAAAGATATGAAGATTTATTTTTTTAATCTGTTTTTTTTAAAGTTGTCACTTGCTCTGTGTTGTCAACTCTATCACCAGTAATGATTCGCATATCTAATAGAATAATAATTACCAAGAGTAAAACAGTTTTAAGATCAAACATACCAGTATGCCAGTTGTGTGCATCTGTCCACATACTTTTAAATTTTCCATTTTCCTCCACAACTTTTATTAATTTGGATGTGAAGTCCAGAACAAGGGGAACTTGGGAGTAGCCATTTATGTGTTTGCATCCATCCTAACCACCACAATTGAAGTTGAGCAAAATTAAGAGGGTAAGGCATTGACAAAATTCAAATTCAGTTTATAGGATGCACATTTTTAAAATTAGAGAACCAAAAGAATAATAATTTTTAAAAAAGCACTAGCCCTTGTTTATTTCCATCTTGATAATCAAGGTTTTTCAAAGCCGCAGGGAGCCACTGAAGGTGGGCAGAAGGGTCGCAGGTGTAACCCTTTTTAGGTGGGCAGAAGGGTTACACAGTTTTCTATTTATAAAAACTCAATTATAATCCATAATTTCAGCATTTTGTTCTTAAATCCTTTTTTTTTTTTTTAGGATTTATTTTTTAAAAATTTTTAATT